>OVBJ01000188.1:6839-81119 GCA_900406535.1 Noccaea bulbosa | reverse complement strand
GTTGTAGAGCACACAACCACCGCCATTCGGAAAAAGCATCAGCCCTGGAGACACCATCGGAATGGAGGTTCCTTATCATTTTGATGTCCACAAAGCATGCATTCCATTCAAGTCGCTCAGAACTCAGTGGAGCCTGGAGACTCGCCGGAGTCATCTGCGGAGACGGAAAGTGACTCGTTGCTGGACCCGGGAGGAGAAGGTGCGCGGACGTGCCTCCTAGCATGCTGGCGTTGCTTGTGCAAGACTCATCTGCCATTGGTTGAGGCGGAAGTGCAGTGGGACTCGATGCTCCCATCGTCGCGGTAAGACCCTTCACCTGCTTCTTCAGGCTCCTTACCGATTCTACTAACTTCACAATATTCCGGCCTTGCCATTTGTTCCAGCGCTGAATCTTGCGGATATGACTGTGGGCTTCGCGGAGTTGCAGACCCTGAATAGCTTTATAAGAAGGCTGAAAGTGATAGCGCGCGCTCCCGTAAACCGGACTCGGACTCGGTGGTCTCCCATTCACTGCACTACCACTGGGTGCATCGCTTTGCTGTGATCTCTCCGCAGCTCTCCTCCTTTTGGAGAAATCGATCGCCTCTAGTGGTTCCACGACGGAATCGTGGTGGTAGTTCGAGTGCGGGAGGAAGATAAGGTTGTTCCGGTTTCGAGCCATCGTGAGATTCTCATTCGGAAGAAGGACGTTGGCGGTAGACAAGGGGCTATCGCGGTAAGTGTATGCAAACTTATCTCCGAGCCGTCCTGCAAGGTAAAAAGTCTTCCTGAGCAATGCCTCGTCGAGTCTGGCTACCTCAGAAGTCTCCTCTCCCAAGTCAATGTTCCGGGCCATCAATATCGGGGTGATCGACCCTCCAATCCTCAACTCTGGAGTGTTATCTGAAGTTGTCATTGCCCATTGCCTTTGCAGGAGGAGCTGCTTGCAGAACATCGCGACGACTCCTGTACGATCATGATTGCCTATCGGTACTTTTTCATCGACGAATCGTTGGAGATACTGTGCAACTCCCATGGCGAGGAACCTCAAATCGTCCTCAAGGACCTTTGCGTTCTCTCGCCTCGCATAGAATGTGTGGCCCAGGAGCTTATGAACATATCTAATCGCAGGGTGGCGGATGTCCGTGTTCTTAATGTAACCTGTCCTGTAAAGTCCGGTGGCAATCGTTTCCCACATAGCCTTAGGGAGCCTCGTAGAAGAAGGAAGGTCAGTCTCCGACCTGTCCCAGAAGCCAAAGATAGATTGAAGCTCCATAAATCCCATCCGATAGGTTTTTCCTCCAACCTTGAAGGTGATGAACCCGTAACCATCTTCATCTGTTGGCTTGTCATGGAGGAAGGTCACATCCAATGAGGCCAAGAATTGACATGATACCAACTTGTGAACTGGGTATGCATCACTTAGGAATCCCTTCAAACCCATGTTTGTAAGAATCATCAAACAAACCGAGCTTCTTGAGTATCTCCGGATCGGCGAACCTCGTCTTTGTCCAAGTAATTCCGTAGAGTGCCTTGTACATCTCTCGGTATAGGTTGGTCCTTTTGTCCTCTCCTTAGGCTTCTCCTTTTTCTGCTTTTTCCTTAGAGCGGGGAGGTCATCGCTTTCACTCCCACTGTCATTCTGAGTTTCATCATCATCACTTGGAGGTGCTATCGCTTTGTCCTTGCTCTTTTTTTGTGATGATTGACTTTGGGGCTTTGAGCTTGTTGCTCTTTTCTTTTTTTTCAGTATAATCACAATCAATTGCTTTCCCCCAAATTTTTCGAATGAGCCCTAGTTTTCGGAAAATTTAAATTTCTTCAAGTTAAAACATACTCGACCATGAAACACAGCTAAAGTAGTCCCAATATGCATGATTCAAGCAATAATCCACTAAGAATTTTTAACTTTTTGAACATTGGGATTTCACCCATGGGAGTTCAAGAGAGACTTACCCTGTAGGGTTCGGCGGAGAGAAAGGGAGGAAACTCGTCGTGATACGGAGGAGGAGGAAGAAGAAGAAGGGGAAATTTGGTAAAAGCCCGGTTTATTTGGTCAAAATCACTTAAAACTAAACCGGTCAATGCTCGGTGGAAGAAAGTCAAACTTACCAAGAACAAAAACAACCATAACAAAAAGAGAGATCTAGAGATAAAAAGAAAAAAAATGGCTTGCAGAGAGACTAACATCGCAAGGCAAGCAACTTTCACCAACTGCCTACCTGGTGTTATCGAAGAAGCTGATGCACTTGCGAGACTAGGAAACGTTAAATTGGCTCTCTGGATCGAATCTCCAGCTGGACGACCATACATGTACAAAAGTCCCGGCTTCAACACTGTGTCTAGGCGTTACCGAAATTCTTATCAGGCTAGGATTTGCAAAGATCAAGCCATACTCAATCGTCTCACGAAAGAGTTGGCAGAAGAGAAGGAGCGAGCAAAGGTAACGGTGCTTTTATATATGATTTTTTCTATTTTTTGTATTCAAAATATTTTTTTTTCTTTTTTACAAATTTAAGGTTCTGCAGAAGAGGGAAACAGAGCTGTTTGAAAAATATGAGGTCAAAGAGATTGCAGATTGCAGATCTAGTTGCCTTCAAGCAAAAGCTGGAAACTCTCCGTGATACTATAACGAGTGTTTTTATGTAGATCGAGGCTTTGTTGTCTCTATTGATGCTCTAAAATAATAATAAAAAATATTATGGAATGCTTTCGGTATGTTGTACCAGTTGAAAGTAGTCAGATCTATTATCATTTTGTCCCTGTAATCGTATTTTCATAATGAATTAACTTTGGTTTTTGATTTTTATAATATTTTGACATCAAGTTTATTGAAATTCGCCATGAAGTCTCGATGACTTTTTTGTGTTATATGAACGAATGGAGGGAGGAGATGTTGAGGTTAGAGAGATCGGGGAGGTTTTTGAAGGTGTTTTTGAGGTCGGAAAGGTCTAAAATGTTTTTTAATTTTTATTTTGAAAGGTCTAAAATGTTCCATTGCAAGAAAGCGGAGAAGTCGATTTCTGTGGTTTCATCTCCGACAGCGGTGGTTACGCTGGGAGAAGGGGCGGCGGAAGGGAAGACGGAGGAGGAGAAGATACGAGCGGAGGAGGAAGGAGATGAGAAGAGAGAAAACAGAGCAAAAGCGAAACAAAGCAATTGTGATGAGTTCTTCATTTTTTTCTTTTTTGTTTGTAAAGGGACAAGAGAATGTTATTAAACATGAAGATCTTAAAGAATTTGTTTTCATCAGAAACACTAATATTAGGGTAATTTTTGTTATCTAATTCCAGAAGTGTTTCATCAGTTTTGTTTTTTTAACACCGAACTAGTTCAGGAGTTTTTAATTTATTGTTGCCAGTAAATGTTGTTATACAGGTAGCTACAGGTGGCGATACTGGCGCGGCGCGATTTTCGAGGTGGTCGAGTTTTTTGTAAAGAAGTTTGAGAACGTTTCTCCTGACACGTGGCGAAACGTGTCAGAATATGATTGACCAATTTTTTTTTTTTTTTAAACAAATCATTAAATAAAAAAAAATTTAAAGAAACTTTAATCGACTCTCTGTTGCATTTGCTCTTAGTTACTCCCTCCGTTTCATATTAGTTGTCATTCTGGCATTTTTTATTTGTAATGTATCTAGATGTGTTTTGAGCTTGATACATCCAGATATTTTGTCATAATGACAAGTAATATGAAACAGAGGGAAGGAGTAGTTAATATCTTTAATCATCATGGTAATTAAATAACTAATAGAAACATAACTTGTAGACATTAAGAAATTCACTCTTTCTAAATACAACATTTAAAAAGACAAAAAAAGAAATAGAAACATAACTTGTAGACAATATATATAATGTTTAAAAAAAAAAAATCGTGTAAATTATACAACAACAACAACAAAAATATGTGTTTTTTTCAAGGACAACAAAAATATGTTAATGAAAAGAAAAAAAAAAGATTAATACATAGCCTAGTTTTGACTCAAGCGACTCAAAACTGAAGTTTTTTACCCTCAAAAACCAAAAATATATAATTATATATCAATTAGAAGCAGTCATGTGAAGCTGAACAAGCGAAGCATAAACCCCACCCTCGATTCTGATCAACGTCTCGTGAGTACCTTTCTCAGCGATCACACCGTTCTTAACGACGGCAATGACATCAGCGTTTTTAATGGTCGATAACCGGTGAGCCACCACGACCGTGGTTCGATTCATCATCACTCGGTCAAGCGCGTCTTGAACCACTCGCTCTGATTCCGCATCAAGAGCGCTCGTCGCTTCGTCCAGAAGCAATATCTTCGGCTCTTTCACGATGGCGCGTGCTATGGCCACGCGTTGTTTCTGTCCTCCTGACAACTGAATCCCTCTTTCTCCAACTACAGTGTCGTAACCCTACAAAAAAAACATTCCTTGCGTCATAAGTCAACTATGAAAAAAACAGAGGGTTTTTACAATTTTCTTTTTTTCTTTCTCCTTACCTGTTGTATGCTGGAGATGAAATTGTGTGCATTGGCGAGTTCTGCGGCAGCTACGATTTCAGATTCAGTCGCAGCCACTTCGCTTCCTTTGCCATAAGCAATGTTGGCTCGGATGGTGTCGTTGAACAAGACAGGCTCTTGTTCCACCAGTCCCATTTGTTGTCTCAACCATTTCAACCGAAGCTTCTTGAGATCGACTCCGTCAAGAGTTATATGTCCAGAATCCGGATCGTAAAATCTTTGTAACAGAGAGATCACTGTTGATTTCCCTGACCCGCTTTCTCCGACCAAAGCAACGGTCTGTGAAGATAATTAAAAGACACATAATTAAACTGATCAGAAAGTTGTGTGATAGAAAATTCTTAAGAGAGAGAATCATGTATTGGTCCAAAGGTCTGTTTACCTTTCCTGCACGGATGGTTAAGCAAAGATGACGAAAGATTTGAATGTCTGGTCTTGCTGGATAAGTAAAGCTTATGTGACGAAGCTCGATATCTCCCTTAACATTTTCCAAGACCGTCCCTGACTCATCGCTTGAATCTATCTTCGATTTTCTATCGATGATTCCAAAGATTGAAGCAGCTGCAACCTTAGCTTTGCTAGAATCCGGTGCAAAAGTACTCGACTGAGAAATCCCAATCGCTGCCATTGTTAACGCAAAGAACACCTGCAAAATCCATTATTCTTCATTACTTAGGTCACAACAAGACTTTCAAACATATATACACTTAGACACTACCTGGAAAACATTATTGAAAGTTGTCTTGCCGTCTTCAACCAACCTAGCACCCGCGTAGAAGCTTGTCGCGTAGACACAAAACAGAATGCAGAAGGAGAATCCAAACCCTAATCCGCTGATGAAACCTTGCTTTATTCCGTCTTTGATCGGACCTTCGCATTGCTTCTTATACATCTGCATCACTTTCTCCTCCGCGCAAAAAGACGCAACCGTTCTTATACTCCCCACCGCATCGTTCGCTACCTGACTCGCATCCTCGTACTTCGACTGCAATAGTTATCCAAAACCCAGAGTAAGTTTCTTGCTCCCACAAGAAAAATCAAAGATTATAAACCTAACCAAATTAAACCGGGAAAAAATGGAACCGCGTTATTGTACGGACCTTTGCGTCGGCGCTGAAGCCTTTCATGAACTTGACTTGAATGTAACCATTGATGCCAATAAGAGGAAGCATCACTAAGATGATAAGCGCCAATTCCCAGCACGCTGTGAACGCTATGATCAATCCAGACGCAGCAGACGCAGCGTTTTGAACCATTAGAGACAAGGCATCACCAACCAGAGCCCTAATCAGAGCCGCATCAGCCGATAGCCTCGCACCCATCGTACCACTCGAGTTCTGTGGCTCATCGAACCACCCGACCTCCATGTGAACCGCTTTCTCGAAACACATCGATCGTATTCGACGAATCAGTTTCCCTCCAGCTATAGAAAACAAATACATCTGAGCCGGTGAGACAATCAACGAAGTCACTCCAAGAGCTACGAATATGATCGCCCAGAACCTTGAATCTTTCTTAAGCTGGTCAGCCGGTTTGAAGAACGCTTCGATGACTCTCGAAATCAGTATCCCGAAAAGCGGGAAAATCGCGCCGTTGATCGCCGCTGCAACGGTTCCTAGAAGAAGAACCGGGATCTCCGGTTTGTTTAGAGCCGCGATTCTTGTGAGCGACACTTTTGGAAGCTGTTCTTGAGTGCTCGACGTTGCAGTTTCCTCTTGGCCTGCTCTTCCGCTACCGCTGAGGTCTAGTCCTGCGGTTAAACCAAGAACATTCAAAGAATGATGACGGCTGCTATTCCCAACCGACGAGCTTCCTCCCCCGCTAACAATCGATCCTTCCATTGATTTCTTCAGACTCGAGTTCCGAAGAGACGATCCCGATGTTTTCGCACCATCATGATCCTTGTTTACCTCTTGTAAACGAATGAGCTGCGAGTAAGCTCCCTCTGGATCTCTCAACAGCTCAGAATGCGAACCTTTCTCCACCATTTTCCCGCGGTGAATGACCGCGATCATGTCCGCATTCCTAACCGTGCTTAACCGATGCGCGACGATAACCGTAGTCCGGTTAACCATCACTCTATCCAAAGCCTCTTGAACCACTCTTTCGGATTCCGCATCGAGCGCGCTCGTCGCTTCATCCAGAAGCAAGATCCGAGGGTCTTTGAGAATGGCCCTCGCGATCGCTATCCTCTGCTTCTGTCCTCCCGAGAGCTGCGTCCCGTGCTCTCCCACCATTGTATCTAACCCCTGAGGCAACTTATCTATAAACTTGGCCGCATTCGCTAGCTCCGTCGCGGCTTTAATCTCTTGCACCGTCGCGTTTTCTTTCCCGTAGGCGATGTTCTCCATGATGCTCGACGAAAACAGAACCGGTTCTTGGCTAACCAAACCGATCTTGCTTCTGATCCATTTCAGCTGAAACTCTTTGAGATTAACACCATCAATGAGCACTTCCCCTGCTTTCGGATCGTAAAACCTCTCAATCAGACTGATCACGGTTGATTTTCCGCTTCCGCTTTCCCCAACCAAAGCCGCTGTTGCGCCGCTAGGGATAAACAGAGAGAAGCCGTCGAATATGTCCTCGTCTGGCCTCGCCGGGTAACTGAAATGCACATCTTTAAGCTCAATGTCTCCTCTTATATCTTCAAGAACCTTTCCATTTAGGTCGTAAGCATCAATCAAAGGCTTTCTTTTGATCGTCTCAAACATCTTGTACGCTGCAGCTTGACCCGCTGCAAACGCTGTTAGACACGGAGATGTTTGCCCAAGCGACCTAAAGAAAAAAAACAGAACATAACTGTTAAGAATTTTCACATCTCAATAAGTGAAGAAACAGAACATAACTTATTTAAGGTGATTCTCTTGGCCTTTACTTACATTGAACCTGCGACCACAATGATGATGACGTTGATCACAGCGCCACCGGTATAACCTTTTTCGACAATCATCTTCCCACCAAACCAAATAGCCAAAGCATAGCTGCTAAAGAACACCATGAACATGACTCCGAGTCCTAAACCGGTCGAGAAGCCTTGTTGAATGCTCTGTTTATAAGCCGAGGTTATGAACTTCTTGTAGCTGTTGATCGCTTGTTTCTCTCCAGTGAAAGAAGCAACCTTTAAAAACAGAAAGAAATTCAGCAACAAAATCTAGGTTAAAAATCAGCAACAAAGTCTTTGTTACAAACATCTCCGTGTTCTTAACAGTTACAATGTTTAGTTTTTTACCGTTCGGATAGAGCCAATTGTCTGTTCAACAACAGTTGCTGCTTTTGCATAAGCGGCTTGTCCCCGAGACGAAGCTCGAGTGACTATAATCGCCATGGCAGCACCAGCCATAGCCAGAAGAGGGATTGAAGTTAACATGACCAATGTGAGTAACCATCCTTTAGCGAAAGCTAATGCAAATCCACCAACAAACGTTCCTACCAACTGAATAAACTTTCCAACCTGCAAGATTCAAGAAAGTTACTAGCTTTTTTTACAGATCCAGTCATTTTATTTATATAAAAGCCTGTTTCTCTGTTCCTTGTGTTACCTTCTCACCCATTGCGTCTTGTATGAGAACAGTATCTCCAGACATTCTCCCAACAACCTCTCCTGTGTTTGTTTCGACATCGAAGAATCCAATGTCTTGTCTCAGTATTGTTTTCAGATACATGCTTCTTATCCTAGCGGCTTGTCTCTCTCCCGTGATCATCCAACAAGCCACCTCTACAACAAGAATTAAAAAAAACAAAACTTTTCTTCCTCAATTCTCTAATCCTTATGTGAAATTGCAATGGATGAAATAAGCGGTTGACTTACGAAGAAAGGCAGCTCCAAGTGTTCCAAGTCCAAGGTAGACGAATTTAAGACAAACCTATAAAAGGAAACATTATGAGTAAATGTAATCTATATTAAGAAAAAANGTAAATGTAATCTATATTAAAAAAAAAAAAAAAAAAAAAAAATACATAATAAACATATTGTTTACCTTTGAGACAAGATCAACAATGTCTTTGTTGTTCTGGTTTTGTCCAAAGGAATCTATGAGATCACCAAACAACAATGTCATGAGAGGTAAACAAACACCATTCCCGATAGCGCCAACTGATCCACAGATCATCAAGAACACATCAACGGAATCTGCAAATGCAAATAGCTTGTAGAACGGAACTGTCTTCGGCTTTTCATCGCTTTTTTCTTTCTTCGTCTCTTCTTCTTCTCCTTCCTTCTGACTTTTAGACGTTGAAGGTTCGTGTGAAACAGAGTCACCTTCTCCGGGGCCGTCACTGTTCATTTTCGGCGCTGGCAGAGACCAAAAACAGAAAAAGCACAAAATTTTGTAAGAAATCAGATAAAGCTCAGATCGAGATCGACGGTATATAATAAAAGAAGACCCTTAAGTAACGAGCTTTCTTCTTCAGGTTCGAATATATTTATCAAGCGAGCTTATAAGCAGGAAAAGAAGTGATTTTTATTAACCTTTTCCTAAAACCCAGAAAAGGACGAGAAATTTAAGAATTTAAAGACACATTTCAATCGAAACCTCTTTGAGAAATCTTAGAGTTTGCTAACGTAAATCCAAGAACCCACTTGTGGAAAAGGATTTGTCCTTTTTTATTTCAATCTAAAAGACTCCCCATAAATTATCGCCAACGAAACAGAGTCTGTTAAGGAAAAAGAGTCACATGCTTTGGATTACCCGGAAAATCAGAGAGGACAATTAGAAAGAAAACCCAAGCAGAAACGAAAAAGGAAAGAAGTTAAAAGAGAACAGACCTGAAGATGTGAAGCTGCGAAAAGCAAAAGATTCTGAGACTTTGGGGGATTAAGACGTGAGACGAGAAACTGTGTGTGTTGTCTTAAACTTGTTTAATTATTATTTTATTCAACTTTCTAAATTCCAATTTGTATCTGCAGAAATTATGAACATTTTGCCTTTTTATATGCTAATCCTTTTTGGGCTTTGCGAAAATTGCTTGAGAAGCAAGGAGAGTGGGAATAAACTATTGTGATGGATCGGTCAAAAACCGTCAAAATGCATCATAACTATGCACTCTTTTTTCTTTTTTGGTAAACATAACTGTGCACTTTGAAGTGTTTATTCCAAAACCAAAAAGAAAAGAATTGCGCCTCTTAAGAAAATATATATTTCGAAATTAAATTAACTATATAAATTTAAGAAACTGTATGTATAGACTGATAACATTTTTTGTTTGTATGCAAATATCGTATCCAACGTCAATTTCGACTATTTGATAGAAACGTAAAAACCAATCATCTTTTAATGTTTTGCACACGAGTAGTGACTGGCTTTTATAGGAAATGTTAGATAGGGTAAAACTTACCTCGTGGTTTGCTAATATGTCAATTTCTCTATCCTAAGTAAGAATATAAAGTGTTGTCATCAAGAACTAGGAGAATTCAATTATGATCAACTAAATCGAGTTTATTTGCTATTCTTCTAAAACCCAGATAAAAAAAAACAAAAAAAACAGAAATCATGATCATATACTCTTATCAAGGAACCACGCATATCTTGATTTATATCGTTCGATTATTATATCAGTATGTGCAATAAAAAATGGTGGGTGAAGACAATTACGGAGATAATTTAAACAAACCGGAGATGGAGATTACAAGGTAGTTGACCACTGCCTTGGCAGCAAAGCAAAAAGTCAACTTTATATATTGCAGTAAAACATACCATTCATATCCATTTTTCTTGGCCGTTAAGGCTTTTGATAACTTCCACTGTCATAATAATGGTATGTACTATATAATATTAGTATCTAGGTTCAAACATTAATTGAAATTATACGATAGTGAATGATTAATTGTGATCATTCGTCCGTTTATGTTGTCCTCTGTAATAAGCAAACACATGATGGTCCAGTTATAATAAAGTAAGTGATAATAATGTTCAAAGCTTTCTAACCAAACCAACGTCGCTTAAGTTAAATTTTCGGGCTAACAACTCCTTATAAGACCAGAACAAAAACACTGTGAACTAAATATAAACTGTTAGTGGTTTGATCCAATAATAATTATTAAAATTTACTTCTCAAAAATTCAAATTGTAGCCAAATATAAAATATTGCAACTTGCAGGTGATGGTTCAGTGCAAGCTCAAAAAACACATATCATAATTATGAAACAATATTACTAATAAAAGATGTGATGTAATTTTTTTTCTTTTTAAACAGCTATTAGTTAGATAGATCAAAGAGAGTTTTTAAAAGATGCTGATATAAGTGTTTAAGTGTTAATCTAATTGAATACTATCAAATGCAAACCCCCAAGTCTTGAAAACAACTCGAACAAACAGTAGCGTCACTGCTTGCGTCAGCATGCAAACACATTACACATGAGAATATTATTACCATCATGAAATCAAACTAAATTAATGTATATCCGTTGTGGTAGTGGGGACCCACTAGCTTCCGCAATTCCCAATTCCCCGCGTGATCTTTCTTTTACGGGAATATTCTATTTGCATTAATTGACTGGTTACCTAACAACGACGTCGTTTAACGTCTACACCCTAATCCAACACAATGCTGACTTGGACTTGGACATTTTAACATTTTATTGGGCCTTTAATGGGCCATAGTAATCAACCGTTTTCCTACTTCCCTGGTTTCTGATTTGTTTCGAATTTGAGATTCGCGGAAGAAGAAGAAGAAAGAGCTTCTTCGCAATGGAAAATCAGACCTCTCTCGATGAGAACCTTCTCTCTCAACACTCAGCTCCTCCCCTCGCACCCTCACCGGAAGTTCCAGCCGCCGTATCGAAACCGATCATCACACTAGCGATCATCCTCCTCTGTGTCTACTTAATCGTCGGGGTGTTAACATACTCGTTGTTTCGTGAACAGTTCTCCGGAGACAGCACCAATCTCTTCGTCGACGCGCTCTACTTCTCCATCGTCACTATGTGCACCGTCGGTTACGGCGACATTGTCCCGTTAACCATAACGACGAAGATATTGACCATCGTTTTGGTATCCATCGGCGTCTTGTTTCTTGATTTTCTGCTCAATCGCGTCGTTAATCACGTCTTGGATCTTCAAGAAAAGGCGATTCTCGCTCGAATCAAAACGCCTTCTTCGAGAAACAGAGCGGTCAGAGATCACATTGTCGACGTCGTCAACGGGAGGATAAGAATAAAGTGGAAACTGCGTTTAGCGTTTTGCGTCGTATTCTTCTGCATCGGAGTTGGAACTTTATTTCTATGCCTTTACGAGCAACTGGATTTCGTGGATTCGGTTTACTTGTCGGTTATTTCGGTGACGACGGTTGGTTACGGTGACAAAACGTTCAAGACGCTTGTTGGGAGGGTTTTTGCAGTGTTTTGGCTTCTTTTCTCGAGTATTGCTATGGCGAGTTTGTTTTTTTACTTTGCTGAGAAGAGAATCGATGGTGCAATCATGAAATTGCCCACGACCACGACCACGAGCATGAGGTAAAATATTTTATTTTTAAATCGAGATTCTGTTTTCTGCCATTGGTGATTTATGTTTGAGTACCGACTGTTTTTGTTTTCTTTTGTTCTTGTTTAGTGAATCGGAATTTATTTTGCTCAAGCTTAAAGAAAGTGGGAAGGTTAGTGCGGATGACATAGAGCAGGTCGTAAGCGAGTACGAGAATCAAAGTCGGAACAATTTGTTAAAGAACACAACTACTTAATTCTTGGTTGGTAAACAAGTATACAGATGTAAATGAGTAGTTTTTCTTCAGATTTTTGGTGCAAAGTGTATAGAAGTTTGGTGATAATACACTTTTTTTTATCTCTTGGGGACTTGGAAAGGAAGAGGAAAAGGATTATATTTTGTTTTCCCTACATTTGTCAACTTACTGCAACCCGTGTAAAATTTAAAATTCGCCATAAAAACGTACACACCCAACTGAAATAGCTCAAATGAAAAGGATACATAACCAGAAAAACAAAAACAGTAAAAATAAAACCGTAAGCATATTATTGGTTTGGCGGATGAAAACAGAAGCAGAGAAAGTAAAATTAAGCTTGAGGTTTGTCCCACTTGAGTGGCTTGACGACTTCCCAGGTGAAGTCAGGGTCGTCCCTTCCGAAATGTCCGTACGCCGCCGTTTTCAAGAACCTTCCGTTTCCTCCTCTCTTCAGGTCAAGGTTAATCGTCATCATTCCCGGTCTGAAATCGAAGGCCTCCTTCACAATCTTCAGGATCTCTTTGTCCGGAATCAACCCTGTCCCGTAAGTGTCCACAAAGACAGACAGTGGCTCAGGGACTCCAATGGCGTACGAGACCTGAACAAGAGCCCTACGAGCCATTCCGTTTGCCACTACGCTCTTAGCGGCTTGCCTCACAATGTAGGCTCCGCTTCTGTCGACTTTGGTCGGGTCTTTGCCTGAGAAAGCACCGCCGCCGTGAGCTCCCCATCCACCGTAAGTATCAATGATGATCTTGCGTCCGGTGAGACCAGCGTCTCCATGGGGTCCACCGATAACGAAACGGCCTGAAGGGTTTAAGTGGAAGATGGTTTTGTCGTCTAGGTACTTCTCTGGGATGACTGGCTTGATGACATGCTCCTTGAGGTCACGGGCGATCTCGTCGTTGGTCACGGTTTCGTCGTGTTGGGTGGAGAGGAGCACTGTGTGGACACGGACTGGGACCATGGCACCGTTATCGTTGTAGTACTCGACGGTGACTTGGGTCTTCCCGTCGGGTCTTACCCAAGGGCAAGTACCGTTCTTTCTGACTTCAGTTAGGCGAGCACCGAGCTTGGTTGCAAGGACATGGCTCAGTGGCATCAGCTCAGGGGTTTCATCAGTAGCGTAACCAAACATGTGGCCTTGGTCACCGGCTCCAATGTCTTCAGGACGTTTGGTGAAGTGACCGTGAACTCCTTGGGCAATGTCGGGGCTCTGCTCTTCAATGTTGACTAGGACTTTGCAGTTGTCGGCGTCAAGACCAACATCATCAGAGACGAATCCAATGGCACGGCAGGTGTCACGGACGATCTTCTCGTAGTCAACTTTGGCTTTGGTGGTGATCTCGCCAAAGACCATGACCATGTTGGTCTTGGTGCATGTCTCACAAGCAACTTTGCTGTCTGGGTCTTGCTCAAGGCAGGCATCGAGAACTGCATCAGAGACCTGGTCGCAGAGCTTGTCTGGGTGTCCCTCGTTCACAGACTCAGATGTGAATAGGAAAGTCTCCATTTGGCTACAAACAATAGAAAAGAGACTGACTTAGCAACTGTAGAAATCATGAAAGAAGCATCATGCTATATATGTTTTAAGAAAAGTGTCAAGCCACCACATCCTAAAAGCCTCTTAATATTCTGTATTTTAAAGAATACGATACAAACAAAACAAATAATCGAATTTGTGAAGAATCGTTAGCTCAAGTGGCAAAAAAAAGCTAGAAAGATTCGAAATTCACAATTGAAACTTTTCAGCAAAAGAAGGTGGTGAGTCTTATCCTTAGTGATTCGCGCTTCTGATGCTACTCATTGATGCACATGTAAACAGACTAAATCTTACCATTTTCGAATCACAAGTAATGAAGGAAACAATTTATGATAGAGTAGTAAGATGATCTGATCTGCCAGAGGAATGGAGAAATTCATAGCAGATCTAACGCTTTTCTGAAACTTACAATAATTGCTCATCCATATAAATGAATCACCAAGTCTTATTAATGGAGAATTAACTCTACTTAATGCAAAACAATTTAGACTGAGCCAATATTTGAATCAGATACACACACATGGACGATGAATGCTCAAAAATAATTTCAGGTCGACCCAGTTTCAAAGTTTTCGCAATGCAACAGCCGATTGTGAGAAACACTATAAACGAACGTGAAACACACAGATCCAAGCGAAGTCAATCCTAATTGATCCTAAGCCTCCACACATCTGAGGAAATTTTTTGAGAATCTCGAATGAAACCGTTGCAGATTCAACTACAAAGTGGTTTCAGAGTATCGAAAACAATATATGGTCTCAATTTATCGTAGAAATGATAACAATCATGAGTCCCTTTAATCTACCTCCATGGTCAAATCAGGGAACATAATACCCGCGTCGTGCTTAAAATCAAAGGAAAAAAGAAGCATGATTCGAGAGAGAAGCAGAAATGAAGAGTAGGGAGAAGCGAAGATGACGAACAATACCTGCGTCGTTAAGAGATTTGAGATTCGGCTTTCAGATCTCGGAGGAAAAGAAGCTCAGATCTCTTTCTCCCTCGCTCGAGCCTTTGCCTTAGAAACAAGTGTTTAACGAGAAGGAACGGGTTTGGGACGATTAAGTCAGTCAGAACGCAGTCGCTATTTATAGGCCTATAACCGGTTTACTTGGTTAAGCACCCTACTTGGACTTAAATAATTCTATTTTCAAAGGTTTGGCCTACCAATATTTACTCTTTTTTGGAGTTATATGTCCAAATTTTTCAGACTCTTGGGACCAATTGGTCCGACCTGTAGTACCGTGAACCAAACAAAAATCTAATTTGATATAAAGAAAAGAAAAAAACTAGAAAATTCAAGACGAAATAGTTGAACCGGTATATTTACAATTGAGGCACGAAACCTTTGAAACTTTAATTTGTTATTTGTAGATGGAATAGTTGAATCGACCGGTTTACAATTGAGTGGAACGCTTTTAAATCCAGAGTTAAAATTACTGAACCGACTGGACTACAGTTGAGTGAGAAACATTTAGGGGGGGGTTATTGGGAGATGAATTTATGTAGAATTGATAAATTTTAAAAGTTAAGAGATTTGTTAAATTTATAAAGAGTTTATGTTAGATTTGGAGAGAGTTTGTATATTCAGAAAATCAATCAAAATATTTTGTTATAATAGAATTTGAAAATCTAAGGGATATAGGTAGTATTTTGGAAATTTTGTTTCATGAGTTAAATTGTTTAAAATCTATGTCCCAATAACAAGAATTTTAATGGATTCATGAAATCACTGAAATATAAACTTTTTGAATAACAACTGATTTTGTATGGATTTTAAAAATCATTAAACCAATAACAATAGATTTTAATAAGATTGTTAGAATTTATAAGCCAATAACAAAAGTTTCTGAAAATTTTAAGAATTCTTACAAATTCATCTACCAATAACCCCCTCTTAGTTAATTTAACTACTTTAATATTTTGGGACTTCTAGGAAAATCATAATTATATAAAACGTTTCAATGCAACTAAAAAACAAAACCAATTACTTTGGAAAGGCACCTTACTCACATAAACACATGAAAGTGGTGGACACACACTTTCATGCTTTACAAGATTTGTGGTTGGTGACGAATTTAGACTTTTAATTGTGGTTGTTGGTGTTGGCCAAAACAAAAACAAATTGTGGTTATTGGTAAGATTAAATGGTGACCGTTGGATCATTTGGTTAACGGCTGAGTATAGCATGAGGTTTGGTGAAGAATTCTGACTTACCTCACTCACAACCATTGTATCTACGGATTCTTTATTTTTTCATGGTAACACGAATTTTTTTCTGTTGCTACATTATTGTCGATGTAATTTTTGTAAATGTAAAAGGAATTTTCTTTGTCAACGTTTTTTTCTTGTTGGTTTAAGTTCTTTGTCAACGAGTTCGTAAAGAACATTCGAAGGCGTGAATCACCTATTTCTAGCCTGCAAAACCCATGATCTGCGTCTTTGACTTTCATCTTCGAACATTTTTCGACGAATAGTGTCACAAAATTCAGACGAATAATTAAATATATGAACATTTTCAATTAAATGTTTTCGGATTGCTTTCCAAGCTATAATATTTCATCATAAGATTTTCATTTAATGCATTCGGATCGTTAGATACTTAATTGGATATATGTGGGTTGATTGATAGAATAATAAATGTTTTGTTCAACAATTTGTTTTTAAGCCCAAGCTGATTTCAGGCCCAATTAAAGCCCCGAAGAGTTTTAGCTCAGTAGCGCTTTTTTGTCTATTTCGTTTGTCCCACATCGGAAAACTGGGAATAGTTAGCGGCAGAAGTTGTAGTATACATAAAGGTCTCATCCTTCCATTGAAAATCACGCAGCCATGTGGTGAGCACAAAGCGAACTATTCTTTCGCCTTTTACTAAAGAATACCGTGTGCTCTCCACGCTAAGTGGCATACGCCTATTTTTGGAGGGTCCTGCTTTCGAGTGGGCCCAACAACATTCAGTTGAAATTTTGCCTGGTTTGAGTAGTTAACTCTATACCGGCTCTGGTTAAAATGTTTTGGCTTGGAAATCAATTTCATTTGGTTTATTGCCATCGCCCCAGTCTAGTAAGCAAAGCGTTTAAGTATTACTATGAAACAGGAGTAGTCTTAGATTAAATAAAATATCAAATAATGGGTTGAATGTGAAAGGAACTTGTAAAACAATATGATTGGTTTGGATGCAAAAGTACCTCTACACATTTCCTGAAAACTATTCACAAACTAAGGTGAATCTAATTTGTACTATCAAGCAAGTATCAAACCATAACACTAAGGCAATCTGAAAAAGAAGCGTCTCCATCAAGCACAAGCTGAGACCACTCGACCTTTCCCCAAATCACTCCTCTCTGATTCTTTTCCATTAAAGCAATCTCAGCACACCAAATCCCTGGTCTGAGTACGTTTCCATTCTGCATCAACAATATACGATTTTCACCACAACGGACAACAAATACCTTGTAACTCCCTTTAACCAGTCCTTCCAAACCCTTCACCACTCCGCAAGATAACCTCTTGCTTAGATCATACGCTCTTAAACAGTTGTTACAAGTATCATAACTATACTATATCCCATCTACGACACAACCACTTGTCCCTCTACAATTAGAATGCAACAACTCGTTTGCTTCTTCTTCCCATTTACCTTCCTTTGGCTTGAAAACAAAGTTTTTTCTACAACCCTTTATGTAAATCTTATCTTCCATCGCCACAGAACTAATCAAATTATGACCTTCCTCCAACCCCGACATCTTCTCCTCGTATTCCCACGTTTTTGATTCAATGTCCAACACAACACCATCATCAAGTCTGATGACCAGAAACTCGAGTCCTTTCCGTGATGACCTCCGATCACGTATATCTTACCATCAACAACGTCTGCGCGCGACAGCATTAACGACAGCCTTAGGCATGGTTCCAAAAGGCTGCACTGTGTCATATCGACAGTCAATGGTTGACACATTGGTAGTGAATTGACTTTCGTAATATCCACCCAAGACAAAGATCCTCGAACCAACTACGACATATACAGAGCTTCAGTAAGGCGTAAGAGGAAGCGACGGGATAAGGACCAACCGTCTTTTGTTACGGAGGAAAGTATACCAACGTATACTCAAATCGTGACTACAATGGATGGGCACATAGATGCAAGATTCTGCCAATCCTAACAGAGACCGTCTCGCGTATAGCTCAGGTGAAGCAGCGAGGGAGAGAGTTGGATACCAGTGTTTTGGCACGCGAGCTATGCAGTCTGTTAAAACGTCATATGGAAGTAAAGTGATTAGATCTGGATACTTGTGTTTTGGCAAACGAGCTATGTAGTCCGTTGAAACTCGCTCTGTATTTGAAGTGATTAGAGTTGGAGATTTGTGTTTCGGCACAAGAGCTATGCAGTTCATTGAAAAATTCTTAGGAAGTGAATTGATTAGGGTTGGAGACACAAGATGACAAGAGCTGTGCAATCCATCGAAACGTCCTCTGGAAGTGAAGTGATTAGGGTTTGGGACGTCTTCTTCTTCTTCTTCTTCTTCTCATGTGCCCTAGCTAGGGAAGATATAACAGCCCCCATAGAGATCCACCAGGCAAAGTCAACGATATATGAAAACACGTTAAGATGGAGAAGAAATAGGATTAGAAAATTCCTTCCTTGTCTGAGATTATAGAGCAACAAGAGATCCAGATAGAAGCTACTTATATATATAGATAGTTTCAGACTCATTTATCTGTATACAACTGAATTAAGGTCGGATCTTGGTGTTTTTGAGGTGTTGTGGTCCGGATCTGTTAGATCTTCGGTGCGGCTATGCTTCTTTCCACACGAATCCTCAATTTCACTGAAGTTTTTGTTCTAGATCGGGTTTTCAGCTGTCTCCGCCTTAGCTCCGCCGTCTGCTCTTCGTTCTGCTTCTGTGGTTTCGCCTGGTTGGTTCCTCTCCGTTCGATCTATCACTTGCTCCATCATGGAGGTTGGTGATATCCGGTTTGGTTCGTTCGCTTTCTGCAGCTTCTGTTCCGTCTGATCGAGAGCTCATTGGTCCATTGACGATTCTATCTAGGCGCGATTCCGTCGTTTCGACACCGCCGCTCCCGGGAAGTCAGTTTATGGCCGGGTATGAAGGGTGGTCTTGTGAGTTGGAAAGAAGGTTGATTTTCAGGGAGGTTCCACTTCCATAGGCCGAGGTTTCTCGGGTAAGTTTTCTTTCGTAGGGTTCTCGCGAAGTTGTTGAAGTGGCTATTGGTTGGAGTTGAATTTGGGTTCGGTTTTGGTCTTCAGTTATGCGGGAACTTTGAGTGCTTCTTCCTTTTTCTTCTTTAGGTTCTAAGTAGTTTAGTTTGGTTGTTTAGCTTGTAAGTGTGGTTTGTTGTGCTTCCCGTTCTTTTGGGCTTTTTCTGGGGAATTTTATGTCCGCCGGCACTGTATGCTACAATCGGATCCCAAAAACGCATCCCACCCCTGTATCCTTCCTTTGTTCTAATAAATTCTCAGTTGACAAAAAAAAAAAACTGATTATTGGTCCGTTTAATACGATTGGGCCATTTGTTTAACCCCAAAACTTCATGTAATTTGTGTGTCGACAAGCCCCAAACTTCATGATAAAAGTTGAAAAGAGTATACTTCACGAAAATAACGTAATTAGCTTCGAGTAATTTCTAAGTACAGAAATTTTTTGATTTGTCGCATGTTCCAAATGAAATAATTTTGGAGTATAATGGATGAGAGTTATCATTTGTCAATTTGGTTTTGTTTCAGATATTTCGTTAATTCGGGCCACGTCAGCAAATGGGCACGCTTCGTAGAACATAGCCAATGGGCTCAGATTAGAAATTGAAGAAAGATCCAACGGGCTGAAAAAGTGAATATGAGAGGAACAAATAAATAAAAAACAAAAATGCGGTGAGCGTGGATCGAACACGCGACCTTCAGATCTTCAGTCTGACGCTCTCCCAACTGAGCTATCCCCGCTTTTGATTTTATCGTTTAAACTACACTATTTAACTGTTACCATTTACCGGTTTTTTCTTTTTTCCTATGGTTTTAAATGTCTTATCCTTAGAGAGAGAGAGAAAAACAAAAAAAAACAAAACGAAAAGAGGCAAAAGCTTGGGGATAATCTTTGCAGCAACTAATAATATGAAGACGATCAATCAGTTGCCCACAACCTGTAAAATCCCAAATCTCCACTTACCCATCGGCTTCGATCGCAGCTTCCCTTTCTCTCCTCCTCGTAAATCCTTTTCCTCTTCTCTCATTCCATTGCTTCCGAAAACCTTAAATGGCTTCTCCTCTTCTTCTTCCGTCACTCGCAGATCGAGAGTCAACACCCCCAAGCGTTTCTCTGTCTCCATGGAGTGGCAAGACTGCACGTAATCCCCCCCATTTTATTGCTTTCTCTGCTTCAATTCATTTTCCTTGGAAATTTCGATCCTTCAACGGCTCATTTCCATGGAAATTGAAATGAATCTAATTTCAATCTGCTTCTGCTTTTGGTTATGAGATTGAATTCAGAGTGAAGATGGAAGTAGATGTTCCAGTAACCGTAGCGTATAATTTCTACTTGGATCGTGAGTCTTTTCCTAAATGGATGCCTTTCATTTCATCCGTCGAGGTACATTTCAATTTTTTGATTTTCCCCAACACTTGAAAAAAAAAAAAAAAAAAAAGCTTATTGCTTTAGATTGTTTACTTTGAGATTGTCTGTCTGTGAAGGTGTTGAAGGACAAGCCTGATCTCTCACGTTGGTCGCTCAAGTACAATGCTTTTGGACAAGACATTAAGTATTCTTGGCTTGCTCGTAATCTACAGGCAAACAAATCCATTATTCAATTTCAGTTTGATGCTTCCTGTTTCTTAACTAACAAACATTGATTGATTTTTGTTTTTGGTTTGTTTCTTTGTTGCAGCCTACTCCTAATCAGAAAATTCATTGGAGGTCTCTTGAAGGTCTTCCTAATAAGTAAGCAAAGAGATCATAAAAATGTGTCTCGACTTTCTCTCTTCCTGAGGCTAACATTTGGGAATGCTAACCGATGCAGAGGCAGCGTTCGATTCTTCCCCAAAGGTCCTTCTTCCTGCATCGTACAAGTAAACAACATTCCTCATTTAGATAGATCCCTTACCCTTACTAGTAGAATCATTCTCTCATGTACTTTGTTCATCTTTTGTAGCTAACCGTATCATATGAAGTCCCTGCGCTTTTAACCCCAGTGGCATCGGTGAGTAACAACATTTCACCTTCAAATAGATCTCTATGTGACGCCTTTTTGTGTAACTCACTGTTTTTTTTCTTATATCTTTTTGTGTGTTTGCATCAATGCAGGCGCTGAGGCCTTTTTTAGAAAGGTTGCTTAGAGGTGGACTTGAAAGATTTGCAGCCTTGGCTAAAACCACTTAAAAAAACAAAAAAAGGTCAGCTTTTATGATCTGAATCTTACTGAGCTAAAACCTTAAACACCTAGACCATTTCACTATCTGAAAAAAAATCAACACGTTGCATTTGCAGGAATCTGTGTATGTATCTCTGCAACTTTCTGGCTTATGGGTTTTAAGAGTTTGTCTTGGTATATATATATGATCCGGAGACTTTGTTAAAGCCCATGATTAGGGCTTCTCTACTGTTACTTTTGTATGCTTAAAGTAGCAATCTTTCTTTCTCGCATAACAGAATTTCTGGTTTTGGTCACCAATAAGAGAGAGAAACCAACAAGAAATTTGGCCGTGATTCGGTGAAACCTAAACAGTCCAAAACAAACCGAACAAGAAAGCTAAGTCACGCAAACAGAGTTTTCTTTTTCCTTTTCAATCTTAGCTTATTTGCGTAAACACGCCAACACACTTTGCGTGGAGTGTAATAATAACATTTGAATGATAAAAGCCAAAGAGAGACAGAGAGAGAGAGAGAGATTGGTCCTCAAAACTGAAAAGTCTCTGTTCCTAAATTGTCTCTTTGGCAAACAAAAGTACTTCATAATCTCTATGAATTCCCCATCTGATTAGTTCCAAATCTCTCTCTCTTTTAACAACAAATCGAGATGTCATCAATAGCTTCTGGTACAGTTCCAACCACCAAATCCGCATTTTGTTTCAGAAAAAACTCTCAGTCTCCAACTTTTTCATCTCTGTTTCGTCGATCTTCTTCTTCTTCTCGGATAATGTTATCATCGTTATCTTCTTTCTCATCACCTACCTCTGCAAAACTCCTACACTCTAACAATGGTTCCTCAGTTTCTTCATCCTCTTCTAAACCCTTCAGGCCCGTTATGCACAGAAGAGAAGCTGGTAGACTTGAAGAAGAAAGACTCCGCCAAGTACGATGGGAAGAAGTCATGTAAATTTCTTGAAACGACAAAACTTTTTACATATTATAGAGAGATTCTGTATACAAATTCTTCGTTTTGGTGTAAACAGGGTAAAGATGGTAGTGGATGCACCAGCTTCCGTAGCTTACAAGTTATACGCTGATCGTGAACTGTTCCCCAAGTGGATGCCGTTTTTGTCATCTGTTGAGGTAGCTTTGCTCTGAAACAGAGTGTAGAAGCTTATTTCATTCTTCTTCTTCTTCTTCTTCACAAATTATAACAATCTTTAGGCAGTGGAGGGCAGTCCAGATTTATCGCGTTATTTGGTGAAACTCGAGCGTTTTGGACAAAATGTCGAATATCATTTTCTCGCAAAAAATCTACAGGTAAAGTTTCATATCAAAATAAAATATATATATCAACCAATCAGAATTCTCTTCTTCTTTGTTGATTAAAAGCTCGAATATTTAACATTTTTATTGAATCTTGAATCATCTCAACAGCCAATTCCGGATCGAAAGCTGCATTGGAGATCTATCGAAGGCTTTGCAAATAGGTAAACTCAGATTTGGTTTATACACGAACATAACGATCATTTCAGTTTCTCTGAGAAAGTGATTATTTCATATGTCCTTGAATTCAACTTCATTTTCAGCCTGCTGAATAATTTTGAATCATATTTATAAAACAGAGGCAGTGTTCGATTTTTCCCTAGAGGCCCTTCCTCGTGCTTAGTAGAGGTTAGTAGTACTAACTTAGTACGTATCATGACACTATATCTTCTCATTTTCATTACATTGCATATATTATTTTATTACTCACTACCTTATTTTCAGATTAATTTTTCATTTGAAGTTCCACATGCTTTAGCTCCAGTTGCATTTGTAAGCCGATTCTCCATNCCAATTTTTTTTTTTTTTTTTTTTTTTTTTTTTTGTCTCAGTTTATTTTTGTCAACATCTTGTCTCATTTCTGTTTATCTATTATGTATTTTCAGTTAATGAAACCGTTTATGGAGAAACTTATTCGTGGAGGATTGGAACGTTTTGCTGCTTTCGTGAAGACCACATAAGGTAGAAATCAAGAACACTTCCTTCGCCTTAGTCCAAATAAATTATATATTGTGTAGTGTTTTTTTCTGTGATAAAATGTCCAAACATGTAGTTACGTGATAAAAACATGTATTTGTTGAATAAATGTGTGAATGGATGGAAAAGGAGAGGGATAATTTTTCCTCACTGGTTGCGAAATGGAAGTTTTCTTTAATATAATATTTCCCTTCTCCTCTCAACCATTCACAATAATGTGAGATATGTCGTTATTCATTATAGATAATAATAATAATTAAAAACTAAAAAAAATTCCTCTAATTATAGTTATGAATAGTGAGAGGTAGGAGAAATTTTGAAAAACAGAGTATGTTCTCATGTGATGTTTGTCTTAGGTTGCGATAGATAAGGTGGCAATATCTATATGCATTATTATGTTCCCAAATTCTTGTTCTTGTATCTTTCCTTCTAGTTTAACCATCATCTAAAGAAATCCATTTATAGTTTGGGCCAACGATAATTCTAAAAGATTTGAATGGCTCTTACTTAATAGAAGACCAAGAAGAAGAGAGGGGGGGAGAGAGAGAGAGAGACTCAACTATCAAAGCAAGCTGAGAAGTGGAAGAAACAGTAAATGGGTGCGTAAACTCATGCGTATATATCACACAAGTGTCTGCTTTAATCATTTCAAATTTAGCCGACATCTCCACTCTTGGGTATATATTATTGCCATATTGGCCCGTTCGTTTATACGGTTGTGTTGTGTGCAGCATATAGACAAAAAGATAGATACAAATGTACTAGATATTATTCATTGTGGCCAATTTGATAGTTGCCTTTGGATTTCGTTTAGATGCAGAACCAATCGCATCAAAAGTTCTAGATAGTTTAAATGCAAAAAAAAAAAAAAAAAAAAAAAGTTTGGATACTGATTTTGCATTACACCATGCATATGTCATTTTTATGGGGATACACCATTCCATATTAATATAGGAAAATTAGTAATATGGATCGCAATTAGCAAACTACATTTGGCAATAAAATCATTATAACCGGACGATACATATTTATATTTGAACAGTTGTTCAATATAAGGTATTTTCATGTATAATTATTTCAATGTACGCAAAATATTATTTATATCGAACTGATAACTTGATAACAGTTTGAATAATCAGTTGACTAAGTAGCCTTACAAAAAAAATCAACATTTAAAGTTTTCTACTAGGTTCATATAGAGGAATAACACAATATAATGCTATTTATAATTTTTAAAGGACTGTAAAAAAGTCTCTTAAATCATTGGGAAACCAAAAAATGCTTCTAGGCCATATTATTGGATAAATTAGTGGATAAATTAGAAGATGGAGCAAAGTATGGACTATGGAGACGTGCACTGGAAATGAAGCAAAGTGCAGTATATCTACCAAATCCTCTAGATTGGGGGCAAAAGTTTGAAGAACCAGTCTCCTATACACTGCACACTCTTAAGATTATACACACGTGTGTTTATATATATATATTACGTATATATGTTTCTTTCTAAAGATGAATGTAACTTCTTCCATAATATCCTATTTCACACACCCACACTGTTATACACACATTCATATGTACCTTTTGTGTATATTTGTAAAGAAGCATGCAACATCTTCCATACTCGTAAAGTAGTCATAAACATGTTATGAGTGTTATAGGTATTCTTAAGCACTTAACATAGCCTCTTGCCTTATATGGACCAACTTGCTCATATCAATCTCCATCATAGATTGTGACTTTACCTTCCATTTTCAACACACTATTCTACAAATGTGACAAAAAGAAAAGATGAAAACACTATTTCACGAATATATGATAACATATGCATTATGCATATGTTCATTTTGTTAAGAAAGTCGATCTAAATATCACTGTAGAATACTCTTACGAAATTTTGGAACTATAGAGATTCCACTCAATTCTCTTTTTAACTCCCTCTTGCATACGATAAAAAAATAGTCAAATATATCGGTTATCTCAAATGATAATATATTTAAGTATGAATTTAATATGTTTATTTTCTTATCGACAAAAGTAATTATGAAAAATATATCTGTAACTAATAAGATCCTTCAGAAAGAAAAATCTTACTTTTAATTGTATTGATATTTTTGTGGAGACTGTATAATATAAAATAAAATTACTTTTATATTTTAAAAATTACAAGTTATCAGAAAAATCATAAGTGTAATAAATTTGATTGGACATAAAATATTATGTATTATTACATTTCTTTTTGTATACACAACAAACATTTTGTATTAAGTTATGTGCATGCTTAATAACATGTTTAGAAAGTATCCGTACTTAAACTAGGTAATTCTCGTTTTCAATAAATATTAGCTTTAGTATGTCGTATTATAGCCGCCATTTTGGTGTGGAGGATGAGGTCACAACTCACAAGATGCACATATAATTCATTATGTCCTTGTTGACAGAACAAAATTTAATATGCTCTTAGATGATGGGTGACTTAACTATATGTCCTAAAAAGGAAAAATTAGGTAAATGAATTTGGTTGATAAATATTGATTAAGTAATATAATAGGTCGGTAAAATACACGAAAATCGTTCTGTGAAAAACATGATGCTCAAATATTGTAGGGAGCATCGAAGGAGTGTGTTATAAAAATAATTATCCTTTATCTCACGAACAAAGTATAAGCACAAACTATCACTTGTTATCATGTAGGTCAATTTGTTACTGGATTAGCTGCTAATATGGTGAAACTTGTTTACACCAAATATGTAATCAATGGAATATTTGCTATAATAAAATAAAATACATGAAGACCAAAATAAGTAATTTGATGAGATGAGATGAGACCACACATAATTGGCTTCCACCGAAAAGTATAAAGCGGGGCGGTGAAATTCTCTATACGATCAGACAATAGTGTTTTCTGGGTATACAATCAATAATGTTTGGTCGGTTATACATCTGTATATTTTATTTCTTTGATAATCCAGTAAATTTAAACAATTCGTTTTCCTTATCCTTTTGTATATAGAAAATACATGAAAAATGAAGTTGAGCACTGAAGAAGCCGAAAGAGGTTAGATATAACCCACTCGTGTACACTCTCTTCTTGTTATTTTTCTAGAAAAGGCCAAATTATATACAAAATATATTATGTAAGAGATGTGTTTAAATTTTTTTTTTTCCAAATTATTCTTAGTGGAGAATAATTCTTTTTACATGTTATATGTTTCGTCGTGTATTGAATAAACTGTCCGAAACATAATGTACATACATATCCACCGGAAAGGTATTTCAAAGTGGGGATGAGTCGACTTACTTAAATAAAAGGGGTAAAAAAGGGGATCTTATAAACCCCCATTTTCAAGATGTGTAAAAAGGATTTTAAGAAACCTTAGGGTGTATAGTGCAGATATCACCGTTAATCCAGTTTTTGTCAATATCACAGTTGTGATTTAAGTACTTCATTTTTTTTGCATTTGTGCTATAAATCCAAAAAACAGGACGTACCCAATCATTAGGTCACAAAAGAATCGACGTGAACTTTGTGAGCACATGTACGGTGATTACGTTTCATTTCAATACTACATATGTATATATATGATTATAGTCATGGAAATAATGGAATATATATTCGTTGTTTAATATATGGCTAATAGTTTCCTTCAAAAGATCTAGAGATTTATTCAAGAACTTAATTATACCGATCACGACTTATAATACTCAATGACATGATGAACATATGCACGTCCAGCTTGTCTTAAATTGCACTACCAGACAGGTGAGCTTATAAGCACTATTATTTCAAAATAACTAAGATCAAGTAAAATTAATTTTTAATTTAATACAATGTAAATTGATTTCGAATATCTGATGTACATATGATGAGGATAAATAAATTCAATTTTTTAAAATATGAATATAGATACTTGATACTCCCATGCATGCCGCCGCATATCATATTCGCTCCCAAATATATGGCCATAAATTTTTCAAAGGTGAATACTTAGATCATATAAACAGTAGACGTTTTACTGAAGCAAAATATGATGCATATATTAGAAGGGGAAAGAAGATTCAGAAAATATTAAAAGTGTTTGATAAAACCTGACCCGATATTAAAAGTGTTTGACAAAAGAAAAAAAAAAAAANATTAAAAGTGTTTGAAAAAAAAAAAAAAAAAAAAGAAAAAAAAAAAAAACCTGACCCGATTTTTTAAAAAACAGATACTACTAATTATAAGAAGAACCACATCTTAATATTCATGGTTTACATAATTTTACATTTTTACTGTAAATACAAACATGAATCCAAAAAAAAAGACTTAACCTTTAAAAAAAGACAATTAAAGAAAAAAAAATCGAAACTAAAGTTATACTACCCAAATTCATCATAGATAACGTCTTGACTTCAGTGTGTATCTTTTTTACAAACAAAAAAAAAACCCCAAAAAAAAATCTTAAAATAAAATAAAAAACATAAATCAGTAGTAAACTTGATCTATACACACCACTTGCAAAATTTAATTTTGAAAAAAAAAAAAATTAAAAAAAATTAATAACATTTCGGAATCGGTTTCCACTTCCAATAGCCCACCTTGCAGTGTATATATAAAGGAACCAGACTTGTCTGCTTTTGCAGCATTAACATTTCCAAGAAGCCTTCTTAACTTAGTGAGTGCGACTCTCTTCTTACGTATACTTTTGATCTCCGACACTCACCTCAAAGTCACCCCAAAAAAAAAAAAAAGCATTTTCAATCAAACAAAAATGTTAACTTCTACTTATACTCGCAATCAAATCGTCTTTTTCATCGTACTAGTTCTCACATTAATCTCTCTGACCGAGTCTCGATACCATCACCAAAAAAGGAAACACAGCAAACACAGTAGCCATAACCATCGCTCCTCAAAACCAGAGCCACCCCCTTCTTCAATCTCTCAGCCTCCTACTCCTCCTCCGGGCCCCACTGACTCACCGTCACTGCCACCGTCACCTTCCAACGAGCCTGTAGAAGGTAACAACGGAGTCTTTAACGTGAGAAAGTATGGTGCGGTCGGAGACGGCGTCACTGACGACACTGAAGCATTCAAAACGGCGTGGGACTCATCTTGTAGCAACGAGAACGACACAGTTTCTGTGTTGCTTGTTCCTTACGGCTATACATTTATGATCCAATCCACTATTTTCACTGGTCCTTGTCGCTCTTACCAATCATTCCAGGTAATATATATCTTCTTAATAAAAAAAAAAAAAAATTTCTAAATATATACCGAATTCGGTTTTTCTTAACTATTTTTGTTTTTTTTTGAAAAGTGATAATTTTTTTATATTAATATTGCTAGGTGGAAGGGACCATTGTAACACCAGACGGACCAGAATCGTGGCCGAGCAATGTAAGTAAAAGACAATGGCTTGTGTTCTACAGAGTCAACGGAATGGCTTTGAAAGGCTCCGGAATTATCGACGGCCGGGGGCAAAAATGGTGGGATCTTCCCTGCAAACCTCACCGGGTAAATTCAACTATTATATAAACAAAACAAAACAAAAAACTAATTGTAATACATTTTCAATCTTCTTTTTTTAATTACAATTGTAATAATAACCATTAATAGTACCGCTGCAAAAATATTATGAGAGAAAATGTTAATATAGTTTTTTTTCATTAGATTTATTTTTAGAATTGAGTTAATATCCATAATAAATCATTTTCATAATTAAAATGAAATATATATAAAATTTCTCGATTTCTAACGAATATTTGTAAATTTTGTACAGACCGTCAACAAATCTGCAATAGTTGCTGGTCCTTGCGACAGCCCCATTGTAAGTTCAACATAAAAATTACACTACATCCCTGTTTCTTTATTTTGTTATATAATTTGGTAAATAATGACTAAAATTGCATTCAGGCTTTGAGGTTCTTTATGAGCTCGAATCTAACGGTGGAAGGTCTTCAGATAAAAAACAGCCCGCAGTTTCATTTCAGATTCGACGGATGTCAAGGAGTTCACGTCGACTCTCTTCATATCACTGCTCCGCCGTTAAGTCCCAACACTGACGGCATCCACATTGAGAACTCTAACTCCGTTACCATCTATAACTCCATCATCTCCAACGGTATACACAATTTTTATATATCAAAATTCCAAAACTTAGTAGCCGTGAAAAAGTAGTTATTTGCCGTTATTTTGAACAAACCGGTGAAAATTTTTAAAATTATAAAATTCAATAAAAAAGGGTTTTTTAAAAAAGAGGCTAATGATTGTTGTCTGAATAATTTATCGATTTTGTAGGAGATGATTGTGTATCGATTGGTTCCGGATCCTACGATGTTGATATTAGGAACCTCACTTGTGGACCCGGTGGCCATGGAATTAGGTTTATTATCCCTCTCTTTAATTTTTTTTATTTAATTACAGTATTTGAAAACATTTGTTATATATAGGACCAATTAATAACTACTATACTAATTTTCAGTATTGGAAGCTTGGGCAATCACAACTCACACGCGTGCGTCTCAAACATAACCGTTAGAGACTCCATCATAAAATACTCCGATAATGGAGTTCGGATCAAAACGTGGCAAGGTGGGTCCGGTTCGGTCTCAGGCGTGACGTTCAACAACATCCACGTGGACACAGTTCGTAACCCAATAATCATTGACCAATACTATTGCATGACCAAAGATTGTGCTAACAAAACATCTGCGGTTTATGTATCTGATATTGCGTACCAAGGCATCAAAGGAACTTACGATATTCGAAGTCCTCCGATGCATTTCGGATGCAGCGATTCAGTTCCGTGCACAAATCTAACTCTTTCGGACATCGAATTGCTTCCTGCGAAAGGCGAAATCGTTTTGGATCCGTTTTGTTGGAATGCTTATGGCATTGCCGAAGAGCTTTCGATTCCACCGGTTTGGTGTCTCATGTCCGATCCTCCCACGGCCTTACATGGAACTCTAGTTGACAAATGTGGTTCATCGTGATTTACTTCATCGGATCAATAATTGAGTTAGACAATATTCTAAACTTTTTACGAGATTTTAGTGAGAGAGGATAATGTATATAAGTTTGAGGAGAATCATACCCTTGATTCTTCGTTGAGGAGTGTTATTTGCCTCCCCGAAAATTTTAATTTTCATATGATGATTTCTGTTGTGTTGTTTTACAAATGATGAAGGAGTGATTAATATTAAGATTGTGCTTAAGCTTTTATGTTGTATGTCACAATGGATGGCCTGTNGGGCCTTTTTTTTTTTTTTTTTTTTTTTTTATTTCCTTTGTCCGTATGAGTGAGTATATACAGGTGGCGAATCCAGAAATTATGTTTAACGGTGTCATAAACAATTGCAAGATTCAAATTCGGGTTAATAAGATGTCATTATGCTAAAAATTGCTATTTTTGCTACAAAATTTCTTCAACAATTGCACACAGTTACGTGATTTTAATATATTTATACGGGTTCACTTGACACCTTATTCCGTTAAGTGGCTTCGCCACTGACTGTATATATATGGTTCACAATGATTTAGTTAATGAGATGAAAATATAGTACAATTATTCTTATACCATAGATGTTTCGTAGGTAGTACCGTAGCGAGTAGACTCGTAGTATAGTGCCGTCATGTATGATGTTTCAGTACAAGTGGAGTGTTCATTGTTCACATTAAACTGGAATTTTTATAAGATCCAATTGGTAAAAGGGAATCTGTTAATCTATGAATTTTATTGTTTCAGATAATATATCGTTTGTTTTAAAAAGAATACAGTAGGTTAAATATTTGCCATTTAATATAAAAGATTGAGTTATTTGGTGGTCAATTAAATTATGTGAGACTAAAAATAAACTAGTGGTCTTTAACCAAAAAAATAAAAATAATAATAATAAACTAGTGGATTATCTGAGTAGAAAGTAGAGAAGAGAATATTCCAACTTTTGGATGTTGGTCTCTTGGTTGGTCGAACTAATAATATATAACTGTTTTAATGCTTAGATATCATATTAAATGTACTCAAACATATGTTCACCGATCTCTCGACGTGTAGCTTTCGTAGTCAATAATATGTATTTAGTTCATCAGTTATCAAATAATTGGATAATCATTTGGGTGCTTAAATGGTTTTTATTTGATTGTTTCGTTTTTGGTCGATTTCATATATTGAAGCTATGTCTTCTTATTCTAAGAGCTATCAAATAGTTTTCGTGAAACAGCTACAAGACTTGATTACAAAAAAAAACTTTAAGGAATTGAAACAAAATAACAAGATGGACCAAATATAACGGAATTGTCAAGACAGAAATTGAAATAAAATACAGTACAGGAATATTCTTGAATCAATACTATGATAACTTACCAATTTCCCTTTTTTAACCAGACAATTTCCCTTTTTAACCAGAAAACATTATTTTTCTCCTCTTCACCAACGAATTTTCCTTTGACGATTAATGATCTAATGTCGAGTTCCTTTTTACTTTTGGACTTCTAAAGTTTATAAATCATGATCAACTTGTTTAAAGTTTACCTGGTTAACCTCTGCACGCGCAGCCACTAGATGTATGCATGCATAGCTATAGAACCTATGAATTGTTAGAGCTGGTACTAGTATCCGTTTGTTTATAATTTGATATTGAATCACTTACGAGACAGCTTAAATTTGAATAGCAGTAAAAACTAAAAACTAAATATGAATGTTTTATTTTTTAATAACTTAGGCAATAAAAACGTACACTTTAATTATGGAAATCAGTCACCCGTATGTGTGTACATACATGCAATTATACAACAGAAGAAATATTTTACTTTCTTTTTGAGGTGAAGGAAAAACTGAAAAAAGCTTATTAGGCCACTCGAAGATTCTAGGTCCTGGCTCTCGATTTTGTAAATAAATGAATATGATTATACCATATACATATTACATAAAATATTATAGATTGTATCAAATGGAGAAGTTTGGTGGGTCGCAATTGGAATGTTAGACACACCCACCTCCGATTCTCCCTTTTTTCCGGTGTGACCACGTAATCCCAGTTTAACGTATTTAGCCTTTATGGAAGAGTAACCAGCAATCTGTAGCAATCAGTAAATCTGTATGTAATAATTAATCAATTCCCAGTAACCTTAAAGCTATAAGATACGTAATGGAAATCAAGAACTAAGATATATGTATATGCCATATATATACGCATTACTTTATGTTGCCAATCAAGATCATTTAATCATACATATCAGTCTCTTAAAGAGTAATTAATCATCACAAGGTTACTAAAAATGACAAATCATGGTGAGAAAACAAAAATGAAACTAGCGAGTGGACATATCATAGCCTAGTTTTCTTTGTTAACTCATAAATGATAAAGATTCTCCTTGATCTCGCTTTTCTACATAGTTTCTCTGTCTTACGACTCTATGCCAATCACACTCAATACCATCTCATTAGGCCATTCCCAGTTCTAATTTGAAGAAGCGTATCAAATTTGTCTCCTTAAACTGTCAATGAATCCTCCAAAATTATTTGGTTTAGGCAGTTTCTACTTTCTAGTCTAATAGTCTATAGTAATCTACACTGAAACAACAAAAGAAAATTTTAGCGGTATTTTTCTTTTTGGTCGTTGGGGCAGAGTTTTGAGTTATCAACATATCAATCAGGATGACTACAAATTTTTATTTTTATTTTTATTTTTGAAAAAGGGCTTGACTAGTATAAAATTTTGCCAAGAGGAAATAATTTCAAAACGATAAAACTGTTAATTTTAATCATCATTTATTATTTAGCATCATAATTCAAAATTCTTCAGCTTTTTACAAGTCATAAACTCCATGTCCACTTTACATGCACCAACATGGTTTATATGCTACACATGTTCTGTCTTGTGTATTTCTATAATTATTCTATGAATAGGAAAGATACTACTTACATAAAAGTTAATTAGGGATACAAAAAGTGAAAAAGAGGGAGAAGATCAGAAGAGAGAATAAAAGATGCCTTAAAAGCCTTTTTTTATAACAGTCACACTCTTACAATATCGTTTGTTGATGGTTTAGGCTGAAATAAAAAAGTGATTCTTTTCTAAATTGTCAGCCACTCCTTCGTTAGTTATTATCACTCTCACTATATGAAAAAAGAGAATTTATATATTCTGTCTACCCATGCATTACTTTTTTCAAAAAAAAATGTTTTATTTTTCGTCAGTCGTCACAGATACGAAAAAATAATTATAAATGACGTACCAAAGAGAATCCAAAAACGGTGTTAAAACGAAGAGAATTCGTTTAATAAACACCAACCTCCAACAATCAGATTTGAGTTCTTCATACCCTTAGGCCCATAATCCATTACACGGCTGGGCCTTTCTCTGTGACAACAATCATAAATGAACCAATTGGACCATAAAATCTCCTTTTTTGATAAATTAGTTTTCCACTATTTTTTTTTTCAGACATTAAAACATTCATCAAACATTGAACCCTTTAATTTATGCGTGCTGAAAAAATAGTTGTTGTTTTGTTTCTGTCTTCGTGTCGAGAAAAGTTTAGTTTTAGTAAATTCTATTCAAATTTGGGGAGAAAAAAGAAGCAAAAAACAATTAACTTTTTTGGCCTTGTAGGGGAAAAAACAGTTACGAGATCATTATTATCAGAGCACCAAAACGAGAAGATTTTTGTTTCATTTAGATGAATTAATTACTTGTTTATACTCATAATACAAGTGGCCGACAACAGATAATTTGATTCGACAAATATTTAGAAATCTCATCATTCGAAATTCTCTGGTAACTGGTAAGACGAATATATTATTTTAGTTAATACGCAATCTCCATCATCAGATTCAAAAAACATTGTCCTGAAAAGTCGATCTAACGGTGCAAAATAAAGATACCGTAGAATCGATCCCACTGGATACTCTCCTTCTTTCGCGACCAAACACGAGTAAAGTAAACGCTTCAAGTCAAGCTTCGATGATGAAGTCTTTCTTATTTCAAACACAATTATTTTTCCAAGTAGAGTGTGTCAAGACTACGTCATCATGATGACGTGATCTTTTAACTGCTTTCATGTCGTTTTTTTTTAACTCATCATCATGTGACGCAATCATAACGTTCGCCGCGTTCTTTTACTTTTATGCCCTTTGTAGTTTGTAACAAAAAAAGTAGCGACCAAGGCTTTTTTTGTTAAAACTTCTTACAAAGGCTTTATGATTTCGAATTTTCGAAGTTATTTTTCTTATTAAAACCATCAAAAATTATAAAAACCATTCAAATCCAGCGAACGAAGATGTTAATTATTATTTAAATAAGTAAAATGTTCAAAAAAGACCGTTAACAAAGAGAAAAAGTTAAAGAAGACTAGAAAAGCTGAGGGACAGGGGGTGTCTTTGGTCATTTGAGAAGAAGTTTCGTCACGTCTAATTCTCTCTCCTTTAAAAGAAAATCATCAGACGAATATGAATATTTGCCTTTCCTCCCTCACTCTCCAAAATCGTTTGTAAATGTATTCCAAACAGTTTAATTTACACGATAAAGACCATGAAGAAGGACAAAAATGTGGTGATCAAGGAGACGAGCAGGATCAATGAAAGAGAAAGAGATGATGACGAAGAAGAAAAGAAGATTGATGCATTCTTTAAGCTTATCAAAAACTATCAGGAAGCACGTAAACGAAGACGAGAGGAGTTAACTGAAAATCCCGGCGACACGAGGAAGAAGTTGAACGGCGGAGAGAGGTCCGGTGTTGTAGTTCCGGCGTTTCAGCCGGAGGATTTCTCACAGTGTCGTATGGATTTGAAACCATTGATTACTGTTTCGGATACAAAGGTAAAAGAAGAGGAGGAAGAAGAAGAAGAAGAAGAAGAAGCGGAGGAGGTGAAAGAAGAGAAGGCTTTAGATCTTAATCTTGCATTGTAGTAAATTAATCTTTTCATTTTAGTTTTTTTTTTTTTTTTTTTTCCACTTTCACTTATTAGGATTTGCCAAATCCGATTTAGGATTTAACTAATAAATCTTTCATTTGACGAAAACGTGTATCCGATTAAAAAAAATCAGTTGAAAATTGAATAAGCTCAAAGAATCATGAAGGCTCCAACTTGGAAAAGTCTGACAGATCTGATCAAGTTTAAGATGGTTTTTTAATAGAACCTGATCGGCGTCCAGATTTCGTATAATTTCAATCTTGAGATCAAGTTTTCAGGGAATTTTTAGTTTCTGTATAGTCGGTCGGAACAGATTTTTTAATTGTTAAATGATAAGTAGATCAAAGACTTGTGCCATTCATCGGCCAAAAGTCTACTCGTTGACTTTTGTAGTGATTCCTCGGATCTTGAAACGGACTACACAGCTCTTATAATCCTTTTCAAATTCTTAGACTTTGAAACTCTGTAAGAAGACAAGTTTGGTTCTCTCTCTTAATCTTAAAGCTTTTTGGCTCAAAGGTCTATTCTCAGTTTCGTCCATTCTCAGTTTTGTTTTCTGGGTCTCCCCATTTCGATTTCCAAAGTCCAAGAAAAAGTCGTTTTGGTCGTTGCTGATTCAAGAAAAATGGGGACGACGCTAGGGAAGCCATTTGCCGGTTTTTTCCAAGAAAACGAGCAGAGAATTGTGTTGTTCGGTCTCGACGGTACCGGAAAATCATCAATAATGCACAAACTCAAAGCCGGAGAAATCCTAACCACAAACATGCCTACCATTGGTAAATAAACCAAAGCCATTTACTCAAACAACCATCATCAACTTTTTCCTTGTGATTTTCAGTCAGTTGTTCTCTAATCTCTATGAATTCTTCAAAAACGGATCGTTGCTTTTAGGATTCGACACGAAAAGCGTAAAATACAAGGATTCAACCTTAGACTTGTGGGAAATTGGAGGCCAGCATCGTTACAAGGTAGGAGAAAGTTGTCAACTTTAGAAACACTGAGATCATAATACATTAATGATTGAGCTTACTCTAAAAACACATTTTAGTTGTTTCCATTGTGGAAACATTACTTTCAGCAAGTATCAGGGCTTGTCCTCGTAGTCGATAGCACAGACAGAGATCGAATTGAAGAGGCCAAGGAATTTCTTAACATGATGATGGATGAGGTAAACAAACAAAACCTGTCTTTTTGAAGCATGAAGCAACCAACTTCACATAATCTAATGTTCATAGTGACGCCGTATGTGATAGACACAAGGGATTGTACGAGACAATGTGGCTGTTCTTGTATACGGAAACAAGCGTGAGGTTCCTGGTGCTATGTCTGCTTCCGAGATCAGTAACAAGCTTGATCTCACTTGTCTTCGTCAGCGAAACTGGCAAAGAAACTGGTGACAAGACCTTTTCAAGACTCTCTCTAATCTTGCAAATGAGGATTCTTTTCTTCTGATGATCTGTCTTTGTACTGATTTTCTGCTTGTTAGGCATGTCCAGAGCTCATGTGCATTCACTGGTGACGGTTTACATGAAGGAGTCGACTGGCTCCTGAAAAACATCGGAAGAACGTCTTGATCTTTCAACGCGGAATCTCTGTACTGAAAATAGCCATCTTCTGTTTCAAGTTATCAAGCTCTTGTTCCTTATTCGCTAGCTCCATCAACAGCTTGATCCTTTTGAAAGAGACATTGCTCGGCCTATGCCCCTTGTCAACCATCTCAAGCAAACATTTCACAGCTTCGTCGACTTTAGCCAAATCACAGAGCAAATCCAACAGCACATCCGAAACCAAACTATACGAACCGAAACCTTTCACCACCATATCTTCCCACAACCGCATCGCCATATCCACTTTCTCGTGTCTCTTAAACATCTTAATCAAGAACATACAAGACTGCGTACTCGGCAAACACCCGTTCCCCAACATTCTCTCATACAGCTCCCAAGACCGTCCCAAATCATTCGCCAACGACAAAACTCGGAAAAACAGATTGTAAGTAGTCGCATTCGGAGACAAACCTTTCTTCACCATCTCATCCACCAACGTATCCGCAACCCTAAGCCTCCTCGCAATGCAATAGTTTCTGATTGCAGCGTTGTAAGCTGGAACATCAGGATCACATCCATACTCTTTCATTTCCTTCAAAACCTCTCTAGCTTTATCAGGCTGACCGATCAACCCCAAACCGCCTATAATAGTCGTGTAAGTGATAACGTCCGGAGTCTCATCTTCCTCGCGCATCTTATCCATCAGCTTATAAGCTTTCTCCATCTCTCTGTCCTTGCAATACACATCAATCAAAGAGTTATACGTAACCACATCAGGTTTTAGCCCCTTTCCTTTCATTTCCTCGAAGAAAGCTTCCGCTTCTTCCGATGATCTCCAGCCGGATAAGAGTATGTTGAAAGTCTGCAGGTCGGGCTCAAACTGATGCTTCAAAGTGTGATACACATTCCTAGCATCCGTCATGCTCTTCTCTTGGCAGAGAGTTCTCAACAGAGCATTGAAACAAGCCGTGTCGAAGAAATCAGGAACCAACCTCTTAAACTTCCAGAACGATTCGACTGTTTGTCTAACGGAGCAGAGCTTCGCTACTCTACCTAAAACCACTTGAATCGTCCTCGGCGATATCAAAGACCGATCCTTTCGCTTGGTTTCAATCAGAATCTCCCAGATTTGATCGAACTTTCGGTTTCTGCCGAGGATGTAGAGCATTGTGTCTAGAGAAAACGCCGAGTGATAAAACCCTTTTCGAGCACCAGCGTACCTGTAAAACTCTAGGGTTTGAAGAGGGTTTCCATGGCTAAACCTCACCCTCTTCAGAACTCTGTCGATTAATTCCTTGGACAAGTGGATTCCACTGGCGCTCAGCGATTCCTTCAATTCTCCGTGCAGATTTGATGCACTGATCATCCGGTATACGGTTTCCGCGTCATCTTCTTCCTCTACAGGGAGCTTCGTGTTCGAAGATATTGCCACGCTGTGAAGAAGCGATACAGAGAGGTGGAGATTGGGAACGCGAGAAGAGGACTGAGAAGAAGATAACGGCTTGAGGATCTTCATCATCATTTCAGCAATGACTTTCGTCGAATATCGTTTACAAAAATCTGAGCTTGGCGAGAAGAATAGTAAAACCAAAGGCTCTGCGTCAGGCAATGGAGTATGTGTGCGCTTTAGGTTAAGCTCCGAGAAGAGAGAGGATCAAGCCGCAATTGTTGTTTTTTACAGGTAAGACCCAAAATCCGGTACGATCCTGAAGCTCCATCGGACCGGAGCCATACCGATTTTTTTGTACTCGTTTCAATTTTGGTGATTAGAACCAAATCCACCGTACCAAACAAAAGATTAGAGTTTCTAGAAAAGCCCACTATACCGAGCATTATTCTCTAAGAAAATAAGTAGGAAACATAAACAGAAAAGGATTAGAGATTTTAAGCGTTTTTTGTTTTTGTTTTTGTAAGATAAGAGTTAAGAGATTAATCCAACAAATTCAGATAGGAAAAACAATGTATCTTTCAAACTGATTAATCTTTAAAGAATGAAAAAGGAAAACGAATATCTATTTCTAACCGATTAAGTCTTCAAAAAAGGAAATAAAGTACAAAGTAAAATCCTAAGTAGACAAGTATTAGGTTTCGTAAACCACTATAAAAGGAGGCATACGTGACTCTCTCTAACACATTCATCAAACGTTCTCTGATTTAGCGAGTTGATCAAGCTTTACTTCCTAAATCTTTTCTCTTCGATTATCTTTGTGATCTCTTTCTTGCTAATTTGCCTTTGGATTCATAATGGCGACAACAAGAAGAATCTTGTGCTTCGTGTTCGTGATAATGACGGTTCTCTTTGGTTGCGGCTCGGCGACGATCTACAAGGTCGGAGACTCCGATGGATGGACTGCTAAGGACGACGTCTACTACGATTGGGCCGAGCGTAAGGAATTCCACGTGGGAGATTCTCTGGTCTTCGAGTACGATAGCAACATGAACGACGTCACGCAAGTCTCTGGCTCTTTGGAATACGAATTCTGCGACACTTCTTCTCCTAAAGCCGTCTACAACACAGGTCACGATGTCGTGACTCTCACGGAACCTGGCTTTTACTACTTCATCACCTCAAACCAAGCTCAGTGCGCATCCGGACAGAAACTCGACGTTCTTGTCGTGCATGACCCGTCAAGTCCGATTCCTCCACCACCACCATCGAGCAAGATCCTTCCTTACAGAGAGATCTACAAGGTCGGTGACTCAGAAGGTTGGAGCGTATACAACAGTGACTTCTATTCCAAGTGGAGTGAGGAGAAACAGTTTCATGTGGGAGATGTTCTGCTTTTCGAATACGGCAACGAAGTCAACGACGTCACTGAAATCAACGGTGATCTTGAATTCATATCCTGCGATCCAACTGCTCCTGTAGCCGTGCACAAGACAGGACACGATCTCGTTATGCTCACAGAACCGGGAGTTCGTTATTTTATAAGCTCAGAACCGGGTCGTTGTGGGGCTGGGCTTAAGCTTCGAGTGGTGGTGCAACCACAGCCAAAAGCCGTTACTTACCCAAATTTTCCCAAGAAGATGGACTCGTCGGTGAAGGACCGCCTCAACAACTGGTTACAGACCTTCAGACCCCAACCTCAACATTAAACATTCGGCTTTTTTATATTATTATGGACTTCTTATGTAAGACAGTGCCTCCTGTTTAAACTTCTTTAGTATTCCATCGTTGTAAATTTTATTTGTTTCGAGCAATGTTCAATAAAATTTAATGTTTCCATAAAATATATAAATGAAGATAAAGAGTTTTTTGTTTGTTTCTGTTTCGTGGATTCTGAACAATACCAACAAACAGTTTTACCAATAATGGAAATTTATTATTGTAACTAAGTGAGACTCTTCTCTTGCATAAGGTTATGTCACAACATTAGTTTCCTTTTCTCAAAGAATAGAGACATTAATTGGTTTCTTGAACTGGAACAGACCTGTTATTGTTGTTGACCGTATCTGCAGTATTTTCCTCGGACACTTTAAAGAAAGTGTAAGACAATATCAAGTTGTTGATTCCGTCCATTCTTGGATCAGTCTCAAACTCAGGATCAATGTAGAAGAAGACCTAAAGAACAACAAAGTCAAACAATATGTTTCTCGAATTTGCTTAAAGGAATGAGATCAAACAGAATCAAGAACAAAAGGGTCCTCACCGGCATGTCGATTTGCTCTCCGGGAAGAAGTCGCTGCTCCTCAAAGCAGAAGCACTGTATCTTGTTGAAATAAACTCCTGCCTGAAAAACCAATAAGTGTTCGAGAATCAATCAAAATATGTTCTAAGGGAAGTTGATAGTCATTCATTTACCAAGGCTAAATAATATACCTTCATGGGAGTGACATTGTATGTGGAGACTCCGGTTATTGGAGCCGAACTTTTGTTTTCAGCAGTGTAAAAGGCGAGCGCGCTTTCTCCTGGCTTTACTCTCACCTATAAGAAAATACCAAAACCCAAGACATCTCAGTTATAAGGAAAAAACAACATTCACAAGTCACAACACTCTTTTTGATTTATATAAAGGCTAAACCTCTCTTTGAGTTGGAGTGAACTTCCACTGCATCCCATCTGCAACATCAGCATTGAACTGCACCACAATCTCCCTAATTACGGGACAAACACGATAGGGTATAGTAAGCTATCAAGTTTATCATAAACACATGTTAAAAAAAGACGGTTCAGGTTAAGAGGCAGATGGAAGAAGCACCTTTCAGTGACAGTGCCAGATTCCGTATGCCTAGCAATCTTCTCCTCAACAGTCTGTAGTATAAGGCCAAAAGAAACAAGTGGAGCAACGATTAAGAGACTACGAGTAAATGAAACCTCGGAGGAGAAAAGTGAAAGGAATAAAGAAGTATCTAATACCTCTTTGCGTTGAACAGTACCTCCATATCCAGTAGCTTGGCAGAATGTTCGATACAATGGCACAGCGGCGTAAGTTAGGCCCACCATGCCAAAGACAACAGCAGTGAGGTAATAGAGCATTTTCTGTGATTTGGTTTCTGTTGGAGAGTGAGTAGTAGAATACTGGCGATGAGCACCAAGTAACATCGATTTCGCAGTAGCAGAATGGGAATTCAAAGGGAGAAACGAAGATGAGCTTCCCCAACGCCCTGTATTCCTTCGGAGACCATGCTCGTTGCCTCTACAAGCTCCATGAGTGTAATAACGAGAGCATAAAACGAGAGGCACAGTCCTACAATATGAATTTGAATCAGCATCTTTCACGAGCTTAATTCTATTCGAGCATTTAGCGCTCTTGGATCTTAGCTTAATAGCTACTGCGAAAAAGGATAAAACATTCTCTCTGAGGATTTTTAACAAACAGTTAATCTGCATATCAGGGGAGATTCGTTTACCTCGGAGACTGCGATGCTCGATGAAGGTTCCCTAAATATGAAGAAATTCGAGTCCCCTTCGACCACGACATGGCCGAAGAGAAATGGTTTCAATCGATCAACACAGTGAGAAACCACACCACACAAACACTCCCTGCACAAGAAACACCAACCTAGAAGATTTTACTGGAAAAATTCGATCGATTCAAAAGCCATTACATGGGAAATTAAACCCATTTTCTCCCTTTTCCCAATCACCAGCGTCATCAATGATCGGGAAACGAAAGGAATCACGCTAAGCCAGGGCCGATCCTAATCGAATTAGAGGCCAACAACGATGCCAGGATCGGTTGAAACTTGAGAGTGTAACCCATCAAATAGGAAGTAAGCTCAAATGCAAAGAAGATAAGAGAATAGAAGACTAACCGGCAAACGAACGGCGTTCTAGCGTCGTCGGCGGTAGAGAGATCAAAGACGTCACTCACATGAAACCAAAATCAAAACACTTTTGTGATTAAAATAAAGTCAACAAGTCAAAACAACGACTTTGTCAAGTTGTCGGGTAAAAGTAAAGATAGTGATAGTCGGGTTCTTTTAAAATTTTGTTGTACACACATTTCGTTTATCCCAATGTTGATTGTAAGCCCATATTATGCAATCAGGCCCATATTACACCTGGATTTTTGGGTTATTCGATCGACCGTTGTATCCTTTTGTATCATTTTTGGGATTGTATGTTCGTATTTGAAGATTCCAATATTTTATAGATCTCCAACATCATTAGGACAATATAATTCATTTATTGAGTTAGATCCAAAATTCCAAAAGTAAGAAATCTTTCACATTATGTGAGAATATATACACGCCTAACGTCGATAAACATTCCATAAATTTGATCATTTTTCTTTCACACGTCTAAGCCCAAAAACTCTCTTACGACATCATGCCGGAGAAAACTAGCCTGTCGATGGATTTCGTAGCCACAGTCCTCATGGCCGTCGTGTTCCTCGCATCACCGATTATAATTACCGCCGCAGATTCTTCAGCCAATGAGGACCCCATAAAGTGCACACCTTGTCTTCCAAATCCGCCACCTCCACCATCTCCGCCTCCTCCTTCTTGTCCTCCTCCACCTCCCCCGTCCCCGCCACCACCGTCTCCTCCAACAGTGACTGACTGCCCACCGCCGCCGAAGGAGTCGTACTCTCCGCCTCCGTCCCCGCCTCCGTCGCCGCCACCTCCGCCTACTTACGTATACCCGTTGTACCCGCCGGGAGACTTGTACCCCGTTGACCATGACCTTGGAACGGCGACTGTTGTAGAAAGCTTGACCACCGTGATGTTGATTGCGTTTGGAGTTGTCGGTCTCGTGATTCTTTGAATGATTCGAGATCGAAGTCTAGACTAATTCCTAGGATTTTTTTATTTATTTTTTCTTTTTTCGAATTGTTTCGCCATTATTTTAACGAATGTGGAATGTTCTAGCTACTTAATTATATCAACTCTTTGGTTGTTTCCCCGAGAAATGTGATCGATTGTTGGATCGATTTAAAAATTCTAGACAGGATCCAATCATGTTCCATCGTTGTTCGTCGTATACAAAATTTCTAAATATTGAATTTAGTTTAAGTAGTGTGATCTCTTTAGTTTAAGTAACGTGATCATTGAAGATTTTTAGTGTTTATTTTGACTTAAACGACTAGTAATCAAATGCAACTGGTATAGAGTCTATAGACTTGCATTCTCACACGAAATCTCTATAGCGGTTGCGTCACTGGAGTGTATATGTGGAATTTCTGGACCCCAACCAATAAACTCTTGTTAGTTCTTATTCTTATCTTTTCAAAAGTTGAAACTGTCCTTTCATAAAACTAGCGACTAGAGCCGTAATACGTAAGCGATAAAAAACTACTCTTTCTGTTCTTTAATAGTTGATGTTTAAGGAAAAATACATCTGGACATTATTTGGATGTATCTGGACTCAAAACACATCCAGATACATCCAAACACATTTTTTCTTAAACATCAACTATTAAGGAACAGAGGGAGTATATATCCAGTCTTCATCTACGGTACTACATTAATCTTTGGTCGTAGATGGAATCAAGTATACATACCGAGAAAGCCGATTTGTATAAAGAATGTTTAGTTTGTGTAATGATATATTCACATAAGGGGGTGTTATGGAAAGTGGACCATAGTCCATTTGTGATCGGACGTATTTTATATATATAGACCAGATTTGACTTTTCAGAAGCTCATCCTTTTTTTTTGTTATCGAACTCGTTTCTTTTTTGTCAACGTTAGTTATAACTCGTTTTATTGATTGTGATGCATTGCGTACTCGTAGATCGAGAACCAAAAAACGTAAATATACTGAAATATTTTTTCTTTAGATTCTAAAAAAAATGTTAGAAATGATATGAACTTTCGATCCTATAGACGACTAATGGAGACGAGTTTTGTTTCTTTTTAAATTTAATCAACAAATATATACTAACAATCCCAACAATCATATAGAGTAGTATAACTATAAAAAAAAAAACATATAATTTGAAGTGCATTGATATTTATGAAGTCTTGAAGAACTCGAGACGTGGGACACCCAAACGGAAAGAGTAGGTAGCTTTTTTGTAGTCTCCCCATGTGAAGGAATTATATCGTCGTGGATTTTCCGGCGACACCATGACCGGCAACGGTGATATTTCTGCCTCCAAAGGTGGCGCCGCAAAATACATCGCCGACATCCGAGGCTTCCTTGCCGTGTTCGCCACTACCCTGTGCCTCACGCTAGTGAATCTCCCATTCGTCAATACCTATATCCGGAGATTTTCTATTTTCATTAATTAAAATGGATCTTAACTTATGATTTAAAGAAAAAACTTGCAGGAAAAATAAAATTAAGCTTTCATACTGAGACGATAATAATTAGTAGCCCTAATTAGTACTACTAAGAACTGAAATCGTGTTTAATTACCTGAAGGCAGTCACCGACCAATACGTAGAAGCATGTAGGGTCAGATGGGACTGGGACCCACAAACCGTCACGTGAGCAAATCTCAAGTCCATCTACGTCGTTGGATCTTAACACCGTCAAGATCTGAGGATCAGAATGCTCGCCGAAACCTATTTGGCTAACGCCTCTTAACGCAAACGGTGCAGGTGGATAGTGATTCAACCGTAGGATCGAATCGCTACGGACGTCTCTGATTAGCTCGCTCACTTCGCCAGATCTCTGGCCCCTCAAATTCTCGACCGTCAGATCAATTATCTCACACGCCAGATCTTTAACGGCGCGTATGTAATCATTCGTCGCTGAGCTGCAAAAGAAAAAACACGTGGCAATTATTTATCATGCTCAACAATTGACCGAGAGATAGACACATTTTGTTTGATTTATTTCGTTTCCTTTTCGCGATATATATCATATCAATAACAAAAGAACATAAAAAAAAAATGGAAACACGCATAAGAATGTTCAGAGGAATGTTCGAAAGCGAGGACCCCACGATTCATTTTCTTTTTACAAGTTTTTCTTTTTACAAGTTGTCATTTTTAAAAGACTGAACAAGAGGAATAAATAACAGGTCAAATCTTGTTTCATTGACGTTTCGAATCTTGATTCTTTGACGACGTCTCAAAGTGTTTTGGTGTTCATGCACAAACAATCTTACATCAATTGACCAAGTCTACTCAAATTATTATTAGATTACTTTGTGACTTGAGTGAATATTATATAATAGTATATGATTAACATGGAGCCCATGAATGATATTTTAAAGTTCCATTCCCATCAAGAATATGGGGCTATGCTACCAAATTAAAGAAAAAGATAAAAGGAATTTTAATTAATCAACCATGTCGCAGTCAAGGTTGCAAAGCATTTTCACATTTTGATATTTTAATTGGCTTGATATAGGAAAAAATGGCTGGCATCCTAAATGTAACCATATACCAATATACTATGAACCAAGAACAAAACCCAACTATTGTAGATTAATGATTGCAACAAATTATCAGGTGAACCGGCATTAGGTTGGTATGTTTATTCATTTGTACTAATTTAAACAGAATTGATGTAGGGAAGATATAATATGGGCAACTTTAATGACAATATATAAAGGAACAAAGACTGATAATGATTAAAAGCCATGTCCTCTAGTCATTATCCATTAATTATTCGACATAGCATCTCTCAAAACTTTTTAGGTATCTCACAAGTCACATTGTCACACACATTTCTCATCGTTTCAGTTGGGATCAACTTTCAATCTTTCATACACACACGGAGAGAGAAAAATGATAGAATATTAAAATAATTTTAGATTGTAGACGTACGCAACAAAAGATTGCCAGTACATATACTGATGTACCTATGGTTTTGAATTTTTTTTTCATGGATTTTTCTGTCATTAATTAAGCTAATATGGGTTTATTTAAGTATACAACTGCAAACGTTTAAAATGTATATTTTCTTCTTGATATATCTTTATCTACCATAAAATTATGTTCGATAACAATTATATATATACACACACAGTATACGTAAACGATTTTATTTTTGATAGCTATATAAATTAAAGGAGTTTTATTTTTCCACAAACTAAAGGATGCTCAACAATTAACCGAAGATAAACACACAAAGAACAAACAAGAATTGTAATATGTAAAATATATGTACGTACCTGAACTTGAAGGGGTCATCATGGGAGATAATTTCAGATTTATCAGCGACAGACGTTGGGTTTGCGTGGAGAAGAAGATACTCAAGCTCACCCAGATCTCCGTTAAACCCGATGTTCTTGCATCCGTAACCAAACGGACTCGCCGGACCGGCTCGAAGCTTCTCCGATTCCGGTTTGTTAAAGAACTCTTCACCTTCGTGCTCAAATCTCGAAATTATCTCTTGTTTAACTCCATGGTTTATCACCTTGAAAAAGCCATTAACCTCGCAGGCTTTCACGATCGTCTCCGATAACTTTAATCGGTCGACTAAAGAGAAATCGATCACCGGAAAGTTATAATCCAGCGAGGATCTCTTCTTATTTGCGGTGATGTGTAACGGTGTTGAAGAGGGCAAAACCATGTCCTTTTCTTTTTCAAACAAAAAGAACCTTTTACTTATTATTATACTTTAGAGAATGAAATCAGGAGGTTTTGAATCTGAAAGAAGAGTGGGTATTATTTATAGTGTATGGGAGCAGATGGAAGGTAGATTCTGGATAAAAATCAATTTATTAAAGTCTTTTTCGAATTAAATTTATAATGCTACGGTTTCCATACGGTTGACAAATGGGGGAAATTAAAGTAATCGTCTCATCATACATATCGCGTAAGGTGGGCATGTCATCAATATTCAATGGGGACGGTCGAGTTTTTAAATACAAAACTATTGCCAAGATAAATAAAGCTTGTCTATTTATGAAATTATGCATGTTTATATTCGTCTCCATCAAAAAATGGATTTTTATTGTAAGAAAGTATATTATAAAATTACGTATATATTCAGATTAAACATGTCCAAGTTAGGTAATCTTAATCTATGAGTTTTTTTGTATTATTATTTCACAACCTTGTTATTATTATTATAATCGGGTAGATTGAAATTTGGTTATATAGAAAAGTAGTAGATGTTGATGTTAATTCTATAAATAACTTAAAGATCAAGCCTTTATTGCCTATAACTACGTGTTTGGTTGGTCATTAGACTCGCGTAGAATAAATATTGATTTCTTATTAATATTCTATATATGTATAAAGTATACAATAGCACTATAGCAGTTGATCCATTATTGTTGTGATTAATTAAGATTGACCATTTATAGGAGTATCCGATCTTAAATAATTTATAGTGATGGGTTTGGAAACATTTAGTAACAATTTATGATCTATTCAAATCCGACTAATACATAATTCATAAAAACTGATCACGATTTTTTTTTTTTCGGGATAACTAATTTAGAATTTGACAGAACTAATTTTCATGCTTAAGAAAAATCACTCCTTTTTTTCAGATTAGAGAGAATCGACCAAGTTTACATTACCGTCATGATTGATATTATTATGTGTGACCAGCAATATGTATAACATTTTAAAGATTTTAAGATAGATATTATATCTTTTGACTTGTAAGATATTGATTTAACCAGAAGATTAAAAAGAAAAACTTGTTAAAAATACTACTAGTTTCTTTATCAAAAAAAAAAAATACTACTAGTTTTTTACGAGATGCAAATGCTATGTAGAAGAGGCGCATGGAAAAGAGTCGGAAGGAAGTAGGAAAAGTGAGGATGGGCCAGGTGTAAGGCTTTATATGTTGGCACGTAGTGGGAATGGTCAATCTTGACGGCTCCTATTAGCCGTCCGATTAACTAACGAATTTGTTTCCATTGCCCATATTCTTTTCAATTATTTGTTACTTTCAGCTCTCTGTACCAATACCTAGTACCTACCCATTACTGTATTATTTATTCTAAACGTAAATGACCTATAAATTCCTATATATATAGCATTTCCGTTGACTTTATCTCGTATTCTTTAATAATGAGAAGATTAACATTTTAGTCAATATTTTTACTCCTATTTGATTATTTGTTATGCATGTCAAAACTGTTTTATTAGCTTGATACAAGTCACGTTTCTAACAAACAACTCAACGATCCACTTATGTTGTTTTGATGTTAGTTAGGTTCACATTTGCACCCGAAAAAGAAAAGTTAGGCTCAAAATAACCCTAATTGGAAAAACACATTTGAACAACACAATTAAAGAGAGAAATGAATAAATTTGAATCATTCAATTCCTCTAAATATTCACAATTTAAAATATAAAAAGAAGGATGGGAGAAAAGTTGACCAGAGACAGGATGGATCAATGGAACATGGCATCTGACATATTAGCCGACATTATCCCATGAATGAAACATACATATCGGTTATCAAACCTAACTCTTATCATTTCTAAAATTTTGGAGTATTATTTTAGACATTTTTATTAATGTGTGTGTATACACATATGTAAAACCAATTATGAGTTTACAGTAGACAGTCGGTCACCCAACTCCGAGACAACCAATCTGAGTTTTCAGTTTTCTCATACATCTAATGTTTTTTCTTTTATTCTAAACTCAGTTTCAGCATTGTTACATTATGTTGGATGAGACTCCACAAATGCAAGAAACGCAATTACTAACCCAATTTAAGATGAACCTGCATGCATTAAAAGATACTAGTACTTATTTGGTGGCCTTTTTAAACTGTAATTTGCTTAATGCTCGAACTTGTAACAAATATAATTACGTGAGGAATAATGTAGCTTATTTAATAGACATATCACGTTATCTAACTGGTAGATTTGTAACTAATTTAATTACTATAAAGAATGCCAATAACCGGCGACATAAACTACAAAAAGCAAATGGGATGGCACATGCGTGGGAATGGGATAAGCAAATGGCCGTTGGAATATATTTTTGGTAGTTGAAACTATTTGTCCTCTCTTCTCAAATATCAAAATTTTCTTATTCATATGTTATTATTAAATAAATCCTGAAACAAGAAGACATGTAGTCAACACTATGTGTCCGACATAGTGTCATGAAATTAATGTGGGGGAGCATAGAAGAAGACCATGATATGATTGCCATTATAAGATTTGAATTATATATATATATATATATATATATACAAGATTTGAATTATATATATATATATATATACATTTAAAATGAATAACAAAATATATCCTTTTTAAAAATAAATAAAATTTGATGCAGAGTTTCCGATTGTACAATAAATAGAGAAATGTAACCAACTACCTATTACTCCCTCTGTTTCATAATATAAGGGGTTTTAGAGTTTTTTTTTGTTTTATATTATAAGAGATTTTCATTTTTCTAGGCAAAATTAAATGTGTTTTTGTTACTTTTTACTTTTTGAATATTGCAGAATATTTTTTATTAGTTGATCTGTTTTGGAATTGATGATAAAACATTTTTTATTTATAAAAATACAAAAATTAAATGTGTTCTTAATCTGTGTGCAAAAACCTTAAACCCCTTATATTGTGAAACAGATAGAGTATTAGTTTTGTTTATTTCTAGATAAACATACAAACTATTCGAAATCACATCATGATTGAAAGATTAACATCAACAATCATAAGTTAATGAATAATAGTACTAATTTTAGAAATGAGCACACAAATGTCCAGCCATAGTATACAAGAGGAGAAAACGATAGACTAACTCTATTACTGTCAGTACGGGTTTTGCTGGTACAATCATTCTAAATCAATATCATCATCAAAATCTTATTTAACATGTGAGAATTAATATTGGGTTTATGCATAAAACCGCAGGTTAAAAGTTATAACTATATGATTAGGCGTTTTATGTTTGTCAAATATTGTTTCATAAGAATGACGCATCATCATATATGAAAGCTTCACAGCATCGAAAACATTTAGTTGGTGAGCGACACTGGATTAGATTAAGTAATGCATTCTTTTTGATATAATTAAAGCTTTTCTTAATTCGATTGCTACTCGTATTCCCATTCCGATCGATGTAGCAAGAATATTAGCAAGTTTCGGAATCCGGACGGTGTATACCTGAAAGTTGAAACCATCGGTTACTCAGTACTAAAAAGTTATTTACTTGTTCAGTTCGGCCCGGCCCGGCCCATCTCCACATATCTACAGTGTAATTTGTAATTGTACTCATGGTCATGGATAAGGGAATATAAGGACAAACTAAATACTTGGACAGAGATGGGTTACTATGTAAATTTCCTAAAACAGATGTTTTATGTTGGTTTATTTTATTTTACTGGAATGTTTAATCTAGTCATATAACTTATACAGTTATACCAAACTCCAATTTATTGTATATTTTTTTTTTTTTTTTAAATGGATATTTGAAAGTTTAACACCAAGTATTTAAAACCGTTGGAAGTATTTAAAATGTATATTTTTTTTTCTCCCCCTTCTAATGAACAATTTTCCAAATTTTATCTGTTATAAAAAATCAAAAACCAATAAATAATTACTACTAGTATTATTTTTTAATCCACCCTATATTCAATGAAATGATTTAATCAATCAAAGATTGAAGAAGCATCAAACAGAGTTAGGTGGAAGAATGCGTAGGGTTGACACATAAACTCTCACCCCACAATTATCGGCATGAGTCCCACTCATAATATATCCAAATTATTCTTAAACTCCCATTGTTTTGAAACCTGTTTCACAATTAACTAATGCCGAAAAACAATTATGGTAAGTTGATTAACTAATGCTTTCGTCTATAAGTCCATTATCCACGGTTACGTTACGTCCTCATTTCCCAAGATAGTAAGATCCATCTCTACAATATTTTATGACATCTTCTAACTTTTTCCTTAATTAATGTCTTTAAATTGGCAACTTATTCAGATGACAATCACCCAAACAATTCGTACGGAAATGAAAACTAAATTGTAAATGAATTTGAATATTCTTACAAATGAATTCACAATAACATATGCTAATAATGGAAAATGCATACATATGTAGATTACTTTAAAGTGGCGACTGTCCTTTGCAGCCAGACCGTTGGATCCATCATATCAATGAATCACAGTGATGCATAGATATATTATACCGACATACCGACATCATATCAATATTTTGAGAGTTTTCATATATTAAAGAAACAATTAATGTTAAATTATTAATTTATTATTTTTTCATAATAAATAACTATTAATCAATCAAAATCATAAAATTCTCTTAAAATTAATATTATTTTTTCATAATAAATAATTATTAATCAATCAAAATCATAAAATTCTCTTAAAATTAATATTTTTATGATATTAATTAGCAAAAAATAGTATTTAATAGTTTAAAATATTAAATAATAAAGAACAAAACAAAAATTTTAAACATCAAATATAGTAGAACATAAGAAGTACTCCCTCCGTTCTAGAATATAAGATGTTTTGGCATAATGAATCTGCAATTATCTGAATGTATCTTTATGTATTTTGAGTCTAGATACATTTAAATAATTACAGATACATTATGCTCAAACATCTTAATTATATTCTGGAACATAGAGAGTAATAGATTAATTGGCGGCCGGGTTTTATCTTTATTTTAATAAAAACTAGTACTCTTTTTGTTCCCTTTTGATAAATTTTTTGATAAATTTTCAAGCCAAATTTTGTTGTTCTACAAAAATAAATGTTATAGATTTTGTATGCACTTTTCAGATTTTAAAAAACATTAATTGTATTTGTTGGATTTTTATTGGTTTAAAATTATAAAAAGTTGTTTTATTGCAAAAACTTATGTAATAGTGATTGAATTTTTTTTTTTTTTTTTAATACGTGTAAAAACACTAGAAATTTTATCTTTAAAGAACGAAGAGAATATGTCTTACTAAAATACTCCTTCTGTTTCAGAATATAAGATGTTTTGGTATAATGTATATGTAATTATTTGGATGTATCTGGACTCAAAATACATCCAGATAATTACAGATTCATTATACCAAAACATCTTATATTCTGAAACAGAGAGAGTAACTACTACAGATAAATATTAATACATTTTCCTATAAAATGTTATACAGATAAGGTTTACGCCTCCAATGTTTTATCCACCATGCTATACTTTACTTACTATTGCTTGTACTTTACAATGTCCAGTACGATCCTTAATTTCTGAAAACATAATCTAGCTAAGGAATTTTTTTTATGATATACTCCATAGATTATATATAATGTACATTTATTTGTATTGGTCACACACAAAAAGATAGTTACATTATATAAAATCTTATATAAAATGTAGAAGAGCCCTAATTAAGAGATAATGCACTCAGAAACCATTTATTTTTTGTTGACAACTCCATTATTACCAGCCAAAATGAAGTATTTATCTCTTCTCGTGAGGTTGGTGCACTCGAACCCCAACGCATTCCCGATCTCATGCTGCACGTGATTAGCCACTTCGAACTTAGTTTTCTCATCATCAGGATCACGACACGTGGACGAGCCACCTCCAGATACAGGATCAAGCAATCGGACGGTGTAGGAAGGGTAAGGATCCATGAGGAAGAAAATCGGGTCAAAGGCCTTAAGACCACTAGCCGTCGTGCCATAAAAGAAGGCCACGTGCGAGTCAATAGCAACCGGTACGATGACGTCACTAACCTCCGAGAAAAGTGGACTAAACCGAAGCAAATAAGGCTCTCTACACGTAGTCCCTTCAGGACATACCACGAGATCTCCTTGGCTCAACAATCTCTCCATGGCTTGACCGTCTCGGGCTCGGTCACGAGTCAATCTAACGGTCTTGATAGGAGCTAGAAGCTCAGATAACCTACTTAGACTATATGTAACGGCTTTGATGTTTTTCTTTCTTAGAGCGTATGAAATGTAAAGTGGGTCTAATAACGTCCTATGATTACACACAAAGAGACAACCCTTTTTTTGGTCGGTAGAAATGAGGTCGTTGGGGTTGTTGACGGTGAGGGTAAGTCGGAGACCGGAGAAAGCGAGGAAAGGATTGGCTAAGGAGTAAGGAAGGTTTAGGCCGACGACGAGTCTTGCGGTTGCTAAGGCGGCTGCGAATGGGGCCCACATGAATAATGTGAGCGTGTTTAACGGTGTTGGCTTGATGGCTAAACGACCATCGTGGAAAATCAATGGTTTAGGGTATTTATTTCTTGGTAAACTTCGCCAACTCTTCTTGTCTGACTTTCTGACAAAGTAAATCTCCTGTTTATGGAAAAAAAAATTAGAAAAGATCATTAGGATTTATTTGACAGATTGTATACAAGTCAGTCTATAGATTGAATTAATTGCATCGGAACTTATCATCCCCCCCCTAGTAACCTGTTTAAAAAAAAAAAAAAAAGTTCCAAAAATCAATGCATCTCTCTGTTCGTTTGACGAGCCGCATTTAAAACCAAAGAGCTTCTATTGGGGACGTATATATAATTATATATATATATATTGTAAAATTTATTATCGACTTACCAGGTATCGAAACCCCAAAAATACAGAGACGTATTTTTCAAAATTAGAAGACAGACTAAAAGCCAAAAAACTATTGGGGACTTCAAAGAATTGAATTTGAGATAAATAAAATTTAATTTATCATCATATTTATACCAGAAAACTGAAACGATAGAAAGAGTACTGTATTTAAATCTTATTAAAAAAAAAAACGTAACAACATAATTCAATTTAAAGGTTTGTCTTTATTTATCTCCCATAAAATTCAGTTGCGTCTGTTACTCTGTTTTATATAAGACCACTGTTGGGGTCCAAAACCTCTTTAAGAAACACCACCAAGTTCTATATAAAGATCATCAGCTATTGAAGTTTAGATAATCGTGTATATGCGTACATATCGAAATATGATAATTTACCTGGCAAAATTGAGAGAGTAGCGATCGGTGACTTGGCGAATTAAATGAAGTGATACCAATGACATGACCACTACTTAGTTTTTCTTCTTGAAACAATTTACCAAAAGCAAACTCATGTTTCCTCTTATCCATCATGATGCCTAAGTAGTAACCGCCAATCATCTTCATCTCTCTCCCGATTACAACTTCAATCTCCAAGTAATCTCTCAAGAACCCATCAATCATAACTTGTGGCAAATCACTCACACCAACTCTCTTGCCTCCTCTCTTCAAAACCTCAAACATCTCGAGACCAACATCTTCTAGAAAATACTTAGGCAAAACCGATTTCCCGGCTCGAAAGCTTTCTTTTTTCACACCGAAGAAGCTCAACATCACCATGGTCTTCAAGCCCATTTCGTAGCTCATCAAGCTTATCAATGGATAGAGAATGAAGAGTAGAAGTGACCTTATCATCCCTCCAGCTTCAAAAGCAACGAGCATGAAGTAAGGGAATAGGGAGTTTGACTTGAGTAGAGCTCCTTCGACGTTGAAGACCAAAGTGTGGTGTGATAGATCGTGAGCTTCGTGGAGGCCGTGAGAAGGGCATTTTTGATATTTTTGTTTAGAGTTACGGTGAAACCAACGCCGGAGAATGAAAAACCGGTAGAAGAAGAAGACAAGGCCTTGGAGAGTTGAAATCTTATTACCGGACATGGTTTTGACTTCTTTCCTTTTTGATTATATAAAATGAAGTCACTGGATTCTAGACTCTGCATGTCGAGAGTAACAAGAGGGTGGCATTTATAGAATGGTATCATTACGTAAATACCCTTGAAACGTGTTTGATATTTTCAAGAAGTGCCATTGATGATGGTTTCATTTCTTCTTCCCCGTACAGCTTGCATGATTGCAATAAATGATGCGAGTGGTAATATCTGAAAAGTATACGTGCGCGTCGGTTTTATCCTATAGTCGGTTTCCATTCGATTTTTTTTTTTTCTTTTTTCGTCTTTTGTAGCATGTGTGAAAGGTTTTTCTAGGATAAAACCGAATGATCAGATTGCAATTTAGTTTGTTTTCAGATCTGTTTTGGCTAGATTTGTTAAATCGATTTAGACATCTCTAGCTAGCCGCAACTCAGTCAACCGTCCTCTATTCTACTCAAATACAACATTTTTATTTTCTATTGACTCATTGAAAATGTATCATCAACAGACAACAACAGACCACATATAATAGGATATAACAACTAAATTATCAAATTACCAAAAGTAAGTTCGTTAATGGAAATTAAAACTTGATAAAAAAGAAAGAAGGAAAAAGCATATATCTATATATTTAATTTACAATTTCATGTATATATGATGATTATTTTGTAAGTTACTCAATTTTTTAGATTGTTAGTTAGTTTGTTTTTATTATTTGACTATATTGTTTTCATATACAGTATATGCCGCGTAGAAAAATCTACACGCAAGAGGAAAGTCAAATTTTATGACTAGGCTAATAGTACTTCGCAATCAAACAAGTCTTTTCGTTTTAGTTTTTTTAGTTTTAGTAAGTTCAATTTCCAATCACTTCGTGAACGTTATCCATCACTTTTCCAAAAGAATTTGGTGATAGAGATCCGCTTGATGTTGCGAATATTTCTCTTCAACTGGTTAATTTTCTGATAATTTTTAAAAATATCTTTCGAATTACACAAGATCCATGCAACCAATTAAACCTTAAGTATTATTTTAAGTTTCTAACTTTGCTCCACAAGACATGAAAATACATTTTTTCTTTAAATGTTCGGAAAAACGAAATGTTCGTTCAATGGATAAGAACATTTACGACGTACTACTAATTAACCATATTATAGCCATAAAAAATTAGCAAGAATATTAATTATGGATGTTTAAAGACATCTAAAACTCTTGATAGAGACCAGCTTGAAAGATATTAACCAAAATGAGGAAAATAGGGCCGTATACAAGACCACATGTATTGTTTAACATGCATAATTTAAATTTTGCAGAAAATGTAGTAATTAATCAAATGAGTTGATGATATGTCTACAAAATATCATATATAAAAAAAAAAAAAAAGTCAATGATGTATGACGTATACCTGATGATCAGTAACAAAGAACCCAATAATATTTGTATACATACATATTCACAGTAGTTTTACGATCCTGATGATTTAAAAAACTCGATATTTCCAAACTTGCAGACGAAGGTCATGGAATTTGGTTTAGTTTTACCTTAACGGGATAAAGTAAAAAACCAGAAATGGTTTGGGGGAAAATCGTAAATTCCCGGAAAATGAACAATGAAGTTGGCAGTGAGTTTAAACAACTACTATTACAAGTCGTGCGGTGTTGTCCGATCGCGGGGCGTGCATCTCTCTCTCTCTCTCTTTATGCATAACTTACTTGTTCTAGAAACTTTTGTCATAATCGACGTGTTCGTTTTATATTTGTCAATTTTTTTTTTTTGTATAATCCAATAAAAGTCTCATTATCAAGAGTCTCGTCATCGTAACATCCAGAACAAGCATATCAAATTTATACTAATTTATAACGGTTGTCGGATATAATTATATCTTTTAAATGTCCATATTGTTATTGAATATTGACCATAAACGTTTCAGAATCTCATTCGCAGAGACGTCAGTTTCACAAAATTTCGGGCATTTTGATGTCTGAACAGAAAATGTAATGTGGAAAATATGTATTTTGATATTTTCTAAGGCCAATATCAAGTTTTCCATCATTTTCAATTCCATTAAATTGTAAATACCCCCAATCAATCACTAATAATTACAAAAACAGGCCCGGCAAGGCTATGTTGGGGGTTCATCATCATCAATTCGTCATTTAAAACGCAGTCGTTTTACAAAATAAAACCTCGAGGAAGACGGTTTCTACAGCTAATTGAGGACAGTTAAGAAACGACAAATATACAGTGATGAGAGACAAGACAAAGAACAAAACTTGAACCAAAAGAGTTAACAGACTTTGAGTTAACTGTCAGGACCAAACAGAGAACTCATCTGGTGACATCTCTCGAGTCTTCCTCTTCTGCCCCTGAAATTCGCTTACTCGCGTATCTGATTTTTTTTCACAGATTTAAGAGAAAAGTTAAGAAATTGTCCATGTTACTAGTTGTTTTATAAAGTGGCTTCTTTGATTGACAATAAGAAACTGTTCTTGCTCAAGCTCCCTCACCTGAATGAGGTTGTTGGGCTGGGATCGGTTTGCTCAACGGGAGCAAATTCATTGTTGAATTGAACTGAAACAAATCGGTTGTTAGGTGAAACAATTGGTGCAGGTGATTTGTCTGAACTCAAACTCGTATTGCCTGCGAAGAATAAAAAAAAAAAAAAAAAAGAGTTGTGGTTAGGACATTTTCGGTTTTGGTCAAAACAGAACAAACTCTGTTTTTCTAAAACCATGGACTTAAAAGCTACTACTTATGAAGCTAAACACCATAGAGAATCTTAGGACTTTTTCTTCAGAGACAAATGCAAGCATTGTGGGCAACAAATGTTTGCAATTTCAAGACGAAAGCAGCAATCTTTGGATTCGTTAAGACTTAGAAAAAACGGTACCTTGAAAGAGCAGAAAGACGAGGAACAGAACCGTTACTATCATCGACAAAAAGCTAATGCACGAAGAAGAAGAAGAAGGTGATGATGACTTGGCTGCTTTAATCCTTCTTAGGCAGTTTTTCATCCGTTCGATCCTAGCTCGCTTTCTCATTGCGAGATCCGCTATCTCCCTCATCACCTTATGGTCAATGGCACTCAACAAGGAAGGGCCTTTTGGAGGTCTTGGTGGCTTTGAAGCCTTTCTTGACTTCTTAAACTTTCTTCCAACATCGCATTTCCTCCCTGAAAGATCCGAACTTTGACTGCTTGCTTCTTTCGAGTTCTCGTTTCCCATCAATGGAGAGACCAGATCATCACCAATCTTCTCAGGCACATCGAGTTCTGATGTGGATTCTTTAGTAACATCAGATCGACCAGCTTCAAGATCTACTTCAAAATCTTGTTCGCTTGAAACCATTTGACCCATCGCACACTAAGTTACTTGATAAACCTCTCTTCGAGTTGACAAACTCGCAAAGACTTGTTCTCAACTTCCTAGAACATAAAACAAATCATACGAGAGATTAGCATACTAAATCATTCGCAAAACACAAAGGAGCAATGAAGAAAATGTCATACAGAAGAATGCTAATTTTGGTTTACCTAATACTCTGACTCGGAAGACATAAGTAACCATGAGAACTGATTTCACTAAATCAGTGACTTAAACATTTGAAATCATTCACGAACATTGACTCTTCATATATCACTAGAGAACTGGTACAGTTTTGAAATCGACAAGAAACTATACACGAACTCGCGCATTCGATTTCCCAAATTCTCGACACAGCAAAAACAAACAGGTAATTCGAGAACAGAGAGACAATGCAGCACCAAATTAACGAAAACGGAAAACCACAATCTCCGAAAATAAGCTAATTAAAGATACAAACTTGAGAGGAACCTCGCAACTAAGAAGAAGAAAAGACAGAAACCACAGAAAATTCTAAATCAAGCAGCAAAAATTTCAAATCTTTCGCTGCGAATGTCAAAACCCGTTAATTACTTGGGATAAGGACGAAATTGTGAATGCGATACTGAAAAGAGAAAGAAGGAGGAAGAAGAGTACACACCTCGAATTAGGGTTCTTGTGGGTGAAATTTGAACTGATTGTGTTTCCCAAATTTACCCGTTTGCTTCTGCGTTTGTGTATATATAAACAGGAAAGCTAAAAGGAATGTTTTTTTGGATTGTTATGTCGCCGAACGAATTGACAGAGAAAGAATAAAGAAAGTTTCGACCAGATACAGAACGTGCCAGCTTGTTTTACAATCTACGCCGCTTGTTTTTTCCTTTTTATTTTTTTACAAATCACAATTGGATAACTTCTGATTCTCAAACATTTTCAGTGTCCTGGTGCGGTAATGAAACGAATTTTCTGTTAAAAGAAACTATAGATTTTTCAAACTGTAACTGTTAGAAAAAACTGTTATTTTCCCTTTTAAAGCTGTTTCTAGTCAGTATTTTTGCTCTTATTAGTATCCCTTTTGGATAAACAAAGACATTGCCGTTTTTTGAAAAAGGATAAACAAAGAGATCAAAAACCTTTTTCATGACTTTGTTGGTGGCACTAACAAGAACATGGGTCATGGTCCACGAATAAACTACATATCTTTTGGCAGTAGTCGGTTATTGGATTTGGATAAACAAACATTTTATTGGTTGACAATTGATAAAGATATATACATATCAAATCAAATTTCATAAGAATGTATTAATTAATTACTGACAAAAATATTTTCTAAAATTTGCCAGACAATTATGGAACACTTGAGAAAAAATCCAAAATTTTCAGGAGATCTTCCCCTGTAACTCACAAACTGTCAAAAGTTATTAGATTATGCATACCCGTTTAGTATGGTTTAATTATCCGGTTTAACTTAACATTTCTGCATAGCTTTTGTATTGCTTCCATATCTGTACACTTGTTACAACGGCTACTTTCATTTTAATGAGAACTTTTGCTTTCAAACCAAACTTTATTTTTTGATTTCTCTCATCATCTCTTTGGAACAAGAAGTTAGTTAAACTCATAACATAAACGAGACTCAATTAACTGCAGTTTAATTGACTATTATTACCAATTAAACTGCGATTGATAATTTAAGGACAAACTGTTCCAAGCAAGGGGATAAAGCTATTCGTGAAGTTGTCGCTTTTATGCTAGCGCATGATAAAGAAGGAGTTGAGAGTGTACCACCAACAACAATGGTTACCGTGTAGACCTCAGATAGCGGATGCAAAATCGATTCACTTCAAGAGTTCATCCCAAATTGACCGTGCTTTCGTGACAGTGAAAAGTTTGCTATCGATGATGTTCAAAGAATGAGTTTGATTGATTTTCGTTATGGGAACAGCGATAGGCACAAAGAAAACATCTTGATGGCAAATGATGGACCCACTACACGAAAAATGTACATTATTAGCTTATGATAATTGCTACTCCTTCCGTTTTTTATTAATGGATGTTTAACCATTATGTATCTGCAATTATTTGGATGTATCTGGATGTGTTTTGAGTCCAGATACATCCAAATAATTGCAGATACATAATGCTTAAACATCTATTAATAAAAAACGGAGGGAGTATTATACATGTTAGATAGCGTTTATGACTGCTGCAGTTATAATAAAACCTCCCCTATGATAGTGTTTTTTCTAATATGCTATTATTACATGTCATTCTATCAAAGCATTACTAAAGTGTTTTAACATTTGTTGTTATAAACATATTTACATATCAAGTCAAATTTCACAAGAATGAATTAATTAATTACTGACAAAAACATTTTATAAAATTTGCCGACAATTATGGAACACTTGAGAAATAAGCCAAAATTTTCATGAGATCTTCCCTTGTAAGGCTGTAACTAACTGTCAAAGTTATTAGATTATGCGTATAGTATGGTTTAATTATCCGGTTTAACTTAACATTTCTGTATAGCTTTTGTATTACTTCCACTTCATTCCACTTCTATCTGTGTATAAGAGTTAAGGGTAACTTTTCTAATGAGAAAATATCTTTTCATAACAAACTTTATCTTTTCATAACGGTAATAAAAACTGAGTTTTTCTGGAACAAAGAAGTTAGGTAAACTAAGCAAGTCTAAACACGGACTATTTCGTGACAGTAAAAACTGTTTCAAGCAAGTCTTGGATCTCCTCGCTTACTTCGATCTGGTGTTGCAACAGTCTCTCTCGCATATCAGGACAAGTTTTCTCTGCTGCTGCATAAGTCTTCATAAGAAAGATCACAGTCTCGGAATCAAGAGGTCTCCAATTCGACAAAACCCTGCAAAACTCTTCTGCTCCATCAACATCTTTAGCTTTCTCAAAGTGGAGACCAAACAATCTGATCAGCTCTGAGCTCCAGCTCCACTCGTCTTTGTTCTCCGCGGAATCAGAAACCGCTGCTTCCAAATGCTTCATAGCCAGATCCGCTTCCCCCTTCTCCAAAACATGCATCATCAGAAGCTGTCTCGCTTTGGAGAAAGGTCCTTTGCATTTCTTCACGGCACTATCAAGAATCTTCTCTGCTTCTTGATACATATCTCCTTTCAAAAACGTGTTAATCGCGATGTTAGCCAGCCTCATATCGTAAACCTGGTGCTTCGATTCCCACTCTGTGAAGATCCTCTTGATCCCATCCAAGTCACCGAGTTTACTCATCGCTTGTAACATAACAAGGTAGCTCATATTGTTGACCTCAGGACGAGCCTTGTTCAAAGACTCCCAAACTCGATCAACCTCGGAAGGTTTCGAGATCCCAGCATACAGACTGATGAGGAAATGGTGTGAATCTCGGTTGTTCGGATTCATCTTCTCCTCCATAGACTTCAACGCAGATTCCGCCTTGTCGAAAAGACCAGCTTTAGTGTAGATCGCTGCAAGATTAGAGAAAGTGTTCCAAGTGGTTTTAGCTTCACTGTCTCTCCCCATTTCATCTATAACCTTGTCCAATCCCTCCAAGTCGTTTAAACTTCCACAGCTCTGCATCCAGATAGAGTAAGTGATCCCACAAGGAGGTATCTCTCTCTGTTTCATGGCATCAACAAGCACAGGTACCTTCTCTGGCAGACCCATCCGCATGTACATAGACATCATGTTGTTGAAAGGTAAAGAACTGTTGACAAATTTGAGCTCATCCATCTTCTCAAAATGAGACTTTGCCTTGTCTTCCTTAAGCTCCACACAGTAACAGTTCATGAGCGCTCCATAAGTGGACTGATGATTCTTTGCAGAAGGATCTAAGCTGCTGAAATAGTTCTCAGCCGCTTCTAAGCCTTGAGTCTTTGCAATTAGATCCAAACGAATTGCATGATCCGAGACAGATAATGTCATTTTCCTCATCTCCATCCAATCAAAGATCTGATATTTTTCAATTCAAATTACCATACAGCTAGTGAAATCACAATCAACTCAAAAGATCTAAACTTTCATCAAACTACTTAAAAATCAAAACTTCTGACTATGAAATTGCAAAGCTTTGGACTTTCGATTAGTGTTTCCACAGATGATGAAATCTACAATTAAGAGAGGTGAGAAAATGAGAAAGAGGAAAGAGATAAGGACCTCAAGGGCGTGTTGAGGACGACGGAATTTGCGAAGGTCTTTGGCGCAGCGGAAGAGATCTTCTTTTCTGACAGTAATACCCTCCATGATGAACTGATTCAACGTCTGTGACACTGTCCCTCCCGTCACAGGAAGCTTCGACAGTTTCTTGTAGATCATTCGGTGCTTTGACGCCGCCGTAGCAGCAGAAACAGAGGATTCGACGCCATCCGCCGTCGCCGGAATAGAAACAGAGGCTTCGACGCCAGAAGACGCCGGAGCAAAGACCGTCGCACAGAACCTCTTTCCGATGCGAGAACCGGAAGCAATCAGATTACGGAAATTCATTCTCTTGTTACAGTTATGATCCAAACGCCGTTTTCTCTGACCTATCGAGGAACGGAGGGAGTGATCCTTAAGCTTAACCCCTACCAAACAAATTAATAAAGTTTGATATAAAATGAGAAATTCCTTCTACAGCATTTAGCATTTAGGTTTTTCTAGAGTCTAGAGATTTAAAACTTTTTTTTCTAACGGATTCATCAAAATATAATTAAAGTTAAAGGGTTTAGAATTTAAAATTTAGATTTTAAATTTTAAAATATATAAATTTTTATGGACTTATCAATCTTTATCTAAGGTTAAGTGTTTATGATTTTTGGCTTAAATTTTGTTTTGTTTTTTAGTTTTTCATTGCATTTAGAGTTTAGTGCTTCTAATTAATTATTTTATTTATTTTTTAATATTTTTGGTTTTGGACTTAATTAAAAGAGTATGAATGCATATTTCAAAAAAAAAATGACGGTACGAGAATAAGAAAAAGTGATTTAGTATAATTTCCTCGTATAACATTAAAATCACAAATGTCAAAATGGATATCCAACTCAATCTAATCCATAACCTATTAGAGTGAATTAATAATGTATTATTAGATTTTTCATGTGTTACGTGTGAGTCTATATTTTAAATCAATTTAATATATATATGAATGAATAATTTTTAAAAATTGCAATGGAACGATTTTTCTTCTGAAAAAAAGTCAACAAATAAAACTTATCAATATTCTATTACCAAAATTCTTTGGAAAATAGAAGTTTTAATTATATGGTTAAGATAAAATCTTAGCATGCAAAAATATTGCTTATATCAAAATTTTTAGCGAAAATGTTTCCATCTATCTAATGAACAAAAATTACTTGAGGTTATTCAAATCATAATATATTTTTTACAAATTACATTACATTAACAAATTAACAAATGTTTTTTCAAATTACGTTTTCTTATTCATATCAAAATATAAACCATTTATTTTCAACTCAAATACTCACAATGTAAATTTTTCTTGAAAGATTACAATGATCTTATTTTTAATACGCATATATCTTTCATTGCAAAAATGTTTTTTTCTTTCTATTTTTGTTTGTACGAAACTAACTTTCGATAGTCATTATTCAGCAACCATAATTTTCTACATGCATTACATCCAAAACAAAATGTTTTTTTCACTTCAATATATTATATGACATATATAAATCAACAAATTCAGATGTTTAGATACAATACATATATAAAATTTATATAATTTATATCTATATTATTGAGATATTTGGTTTATGTTCTATATATATTTATTTATTTCAAACCAAATTAATTTGTAACATATTTTCTTCAAAATAATAAAATGATCATATAAGTTATAAAATTTATATAAATTTATATCTATATTATTGAGATATTTGGTTTATGTTCTATATATATTTATTTATTTCAAACCAAATTAATTTGTAACATAATTTCTTCAAAATAATAAAATGATCATATAATTTCAATATGGACGCCCATATTGATATAACATATTAACAATATATAATTTTATATATTGTGTATTTTATATATTTTTTAATTTATCTTTTTAGCGTAATATACATAATGTATTATGTTTATATATGTATATTATTTACTTTACAGAAATTTTAATTTATTATTGTTTAAATATAGTATATTTATTAATTCTTAATCTAATATTGTATATAAACATAAAAATATTTTTCAACAGACGAAAACAATAATGTTTTCCAATCATGCTTTCATTTTGAAAAATCAAAACAAAAATTCTATAGCTACAACAAAAAGTACAGTTTAAATTATACATTTAAAATTATAAAACTAGAACAAAAATATGATCATAATCGATAGATATGTACATACTATTGTTAATGTCGATGAAATAATACACAATTAACAGATCATCATTGACATTCTATTTATAAAATTTAAAATTTCTATTGTTTCTAAAGATAATCCACTAATCAGTATTTCCTCTGTTTCATAAAAAGTGTCATTTTGACTATTTATTTTTGTTTCATAAAAAATATCGTTTTATATTTTCAATGTAATTTTAAAACTTAATTTTAATTTGTTTCCCTATCATTAAGCTAATTAATTAGAATAATAGCTAATTAAACTTAATTTTAAAACGACACTATTTGTGAAATAGTTAAAGTATTCTCTATTTTCTTTATTTCCAAAATAATAATTTTCAAATAATAGATTTTGCCTTCAGTTTTTTGTCAAGAATACTTCAATAACTGAATGAAACTCACCCATGAATTTAAATATAATTTTAATTAATAAATAACAATACATTATAATTAAAAAAATATTATATTAATAAAAATTAATTACCAAAAAAAACTAAATTTTTTTACTAACCGGTAATTAACAATATAATTCTGTAGAAACTGAGGCTTCTTTTACTACTGATACTACATTAGCACATAAAGATATTCACAGAACCAATAAAACGAAAGTTTATCGCAAAATGCTCTAGTGGAGGATCGATCTAAATTCCCTTTAGGGTGTAACGTTAATACAACACTTAATCTTTTTGAAACCAAACAAAACACTAAAGTTAAGAACTATATGTTTCAAGCAAGTGTCCAAACAAAATCGCAAAACACTTTCAGATCTGAAAAACGTAATTTCTCGACTTTTTGATTCTGACACTATTACAAAAGTTTACAATTACACACCACTTAAAAGAAAACATGACTACAAACCTAAGACCCAAAATTCCTGAAGTCAGACATCAAAACCGATAATAATTCCTTTAAAGAAGATAGAGCAGTTGTTCTGTGAAGGAATAAGAAACATTTGAATCATTTGACTGTTTGTTATTTTTTATTCACTTTTTATTGTGTTACATAAATTTTGCTGAGTGTATAAATAAAAGTGGTTCGTCCCACTTTGTGTTTCGTCGTCTTTTTTCCCGTATTCCACGCAATGTCGGGGTGCGACGCTTTATATTTGTTTATTGTCTTTCATTCATGAATTTATCTGTGAAGCCACTATACTACATCTAAGTATCTAACCAATTGAAAGGTAGCATACAGAAAAACGTGATTCATTAATAATATTTAAAGGCAATTGAGTTGGTCCATGTTGCTTGTGCAATACGTGTGACAAATATGAATGTAATTTTTAATTTAAACCAGATTAAACTAAAACTGCTTTATTCATATCACATACAAAAATTAGTATTCCAAGAAAGAGTGTATTTTGTATTTTCAAATTGATGAAAAACATAAATAGATACATCTGATTCAATATATAAGCAGTTTTTTTTTTTTTTTTCAAAATATAAACTGTTTAACACTTTTCTATACAATTTTATATTTATTATCTAATATATGACTAATTATATTTTTTCTTTATTAGTTTAATTATATTTAATTAATATACTAAATAATAATTTTAAAAAATAATTTTCTTAATAATTATGCAATACTTTAAACAACTTTTATATTAAAACAGATAGAGAGTAATTTTCAAACAATTTCAAAAAATAAAATGGTGGATAAAAGATGAATGAATAATAGGATATATAGGAATAAAATATTCAGAAAGAAGAAAAAACTTTTAAAGATGCAAGTATCTGAACCGGCTGACATAATTTTAACAAAATATCATTGTTATAAAACTATAAAACTTTATGGACGTTGGTGACTTTTCTATTCTTTCTTCACTAGACCATATTTGAGGATAAGATGGTTAAACGGACGGTTAATTAAATAGGTTTTATTTGACTCGATGTTAAGCGGATCCGAATTTTTTGTCGGGTCAAATACTTAAAGTTACGTTCATCTACTACTCTTTTACCATCATTTAGACATTTTACTTACTGCAGTTTCATTAATACAGCATAATTTTAGTGATCTCTCGTAACAAGTACTGGTTGCTAACCAAATTATTATTTTTCTTAAAAAAATAGAGAAACCGAGAAATTTGGAGATGAGAAACATTGGTACTTACTAGTGTGTACAAACGAGAAGCCAACCACCTTTTAATATCTACATAAAAGAAGTGTTTCCAAAATATTCCAAAGCAGAGAGATCTTATGTTGCTTTTGATCTGAGAATGACTTGTTGACATTGACACGACCCACTTCTCACTCTTCTCTCTCTCTTTCTTACATTTTCATTTTTGAAAGTTTATCGTATATAAATAAATAAATAAATATATATAAATATATATTATGTTAATAGTACCATTCAATTCGTTTTCGTTTGTGACACTGACAGCTTAGTGTTACTCCTACTTTCTTACTTTGGTTACAGACTTACAGTACATATGCTCCAAGCCTTCGCTGGTATGTAATAATATTTTGTATACAGATTCTCGCATATTAAAAAAAAATTGAAGGCTCATAGCCTGTTATATCGTAATAATGTACTTTAAAAAATGAATAGTGACCAAAAGTCTTTGCAGTTAATGTTGATTTTACTTTACCGGTAACAGCTCCAATTCGTGGTTCAATTAATTTCATTCTGGTTTGGAATTTAAAACCTGTTCACTTTTTTTTTTTGGTAAAAAGTTTAAATTATTCTTCACCAACCCTGTTTACATTGCTCTTTTAATTTGTCTAAAACACTGAAATATGTAGGTATACGGGTTCTTTGTATTTTGTATGAAGAAATTGTGGAATTCCAATGATATGATATACTAATAGTTTCTGGCAAAAACATGTGATTAAGATAAAAATTAGAGATCCATCGTAATTTAATTGGAAATGAATAGCAAAATCAAAATCAATTGAACCTATTACCTATAAACCAAGCAACATGCAGAAAAATTAAGGGTTTAGTTACAATATAATTTTAGACAAAAAAGTAACTATATAACAAATGCCTTTAAACTACTGAAATTGGTAGCTACAATGAGTTATATCTTCTTAATAGAGGTACAACTGATGAGATATGTTCGTTATGAAATGTATTCGGCTATTTAGTTTTCAATCTCGAAAAAGTCAAAGAAGAGTAGATAGAAACTTCATCCCATTTGCCTAGTTTTCTGCATGGCTTTCATTTCCTGACAGTTTGTTTAGTAATTATTTAGGAGACAAACATTTGTATGGCTTTTTTTTTGTTTTCCTTACTATATTTATTTACTGAGAATTGTTAGTTTGTGGATTTTAATAAATTTAGAAACCCAAATAAACAAAACAAACAAACAAAAATCTTCACTTTACTCACTTTGTTTTTTTTTTTACACGCTAAACCTAAATTTAACATATAAGAACACAACTAACTAGTTATGTTAATCAATTGATTACTGTCTAAATTCTAAAATATAGGACAAACACACATAGTCACATACACATGATTTTACATTTTTCGGTCAAAACCAAAAACCATATTTTTGCAGTTTTTTTTGTCAAATCTTGTTTTACACATTTTCTATCAGAAACGCGGTTCTATGTTTATGTAAAATGACTTTTGATGATTTGCTTCACTTCTCTAGTTTTTGCTCCAGTACGCCACGTGGATCGGTGGGGACCAAATAGATTCTGGTGGTCAAGATAGACTGGAGCTATCTGAGAGATTCTGATGCCTGAAAAGGCTACAACTAGTTATAATGATTAATTGGATCAGGCGAGACCCCACATACAATGTCATCTGTTAAACAAATTAATTTTTTGTAGCTGTTTTTTTTTCCAACTGATGAACAAAATTAAATAGCAGTCGTATTAGTTTTTGTTAACGTTTGAAGCTTATATCCTTTTTTCGATCAGCATTCATTGTTTCAGTATTTATCGAACAAGATTTATTTTAACGATGAATAATAATACTTCAGGCTAAATCTATATAGTCTTGTTATACTTCTGAAAGGGTTTTGGTGTAATTATACATCTCTGATCTCTCTTTCTCACTTTGTTTTTATAAAAAAGTTGACATTTTCTTACTTCTAGTACTGATCTAACAAACTAAACATCTTCTTATTCTTTTCTTTTTCTAAAATATGATATTTTTTAACAATAAACCTTCATTGTTTTTACATAGATGTATACCAATATAACACATATATATTATAGTTTCTTTTAGTAATTATATATATATAATTTGAGATCTTTTTGATTATTAAATTGGTCAAATCATGGAAAAAAAATCGTTGTATAATAAAGTAGTAGTAAATGACACCGTTGGGATCTGTGGTTGTTTTGATCGGGTAGATCTATACTTAAGTTTACCTGGAACATGGGGAATGAAATCAGAAAAGAACAGAAGGAAAAAGCTGGAATCAAGTGGAACTATTTTCTGAGTTTTGGTCAACAGTGGAACTATTTTCATTTCAAAAAACATATTATATCAGTAGATCAAAGTTTTTGCATGGGCCCCAAGGCTAATGTTAACTTTGAACGTAGAACCATGCACACACTAAAATGTTCTGATTCTTTTTTAGAGGAAATTAGACAAGTTTTGACAAGAATTTGGCCAAAACTCATTTATACACAGAGTGAATTATTTAGTTTGCAACATAGTTTCATGACATGAAGGATCATATTGCTTGAGTTTTGGTACATTGATCAGTGTTATTCCCAAAAGAAAACATCCTTACACCAAATTAGTGATCATGACATTTAAGTAGAGATTTGATTATGCATTAGGTTCTTAAAAATGTTATTCCTTTTCCTAAACGACTCTGGATTTTTGTTTGAATTACTAGACTAACGAAAAATAATAGCTATAGGTTCTAACGAAAATGCAATAAATAATTATATAACCAAACTTATTTCTTTTACTAAAATGTGATCAATAATTATATAAATAACTAAGCTTTTTTTTGTTAGAGGATTTATATAAACAACTAAACTTATTTCTTTTAAGGTTGATAACTTATATAAGTTAAGAAATGATATATATTATATATATATATATATAAATATTTACAAAACTAAAATTTTATAGCTGTTGAAAGAAGAAAAATAAAGATTAAATATTGATAGTAAACGTACGTATGAAGGTGGGCTCCATTTAAAGTTTGAATGCTTCACTTGAATATCATCATCAACAACTAAAAAAGTTCATTGTTAAAACCAGAAAAGAATACGAAAGTTCATAGTCTTCTCTTTAGTTCTCTCTCTTGGTGCAATCATCATCAACAACAAAAGTTCATAGTTAAAACAAAAAAAACTACGAAAGTTCATAGTCTTATCTTTAGTTCTCTCTCTTGGTGCAACTCTCGATCTCTTGTGAAATTCTTGGATCCATAAGTGTAAGTATTTAACTTTAGTAGCTCATTTTCAAAATTCTTTGATCCATAAGTCTTTTGTTTGTTTTTCGCTCAATCATTTGTTGTGTTTTCTTCACATCTTGTATTTATTTATCTTTAGATACTAAGTAAGTTGGGGGCTTACAAGGGATTATGCATTTATGGGAAATTATGCATGAACACACTAGTGGAAAACTTTATAGATATTCAACATATGTAGTTGCCGTTTATTTTTATCAGAAAAAATAGTAGCCGTTTATTGTTTGTCTTGTGCTTTTTTAATTGACATGGAAATTTTATTTGTTGTTTTGGAAATTACAGTGTACGGTTTCCACAAGACAATGGAGGATACAAATTGCTTGGTAGAGGAGACTACTAAGGGAGTAATCAAGGGAGTAGAGGATATTCACTTTGCAAAAGAGGAGAAGAAGGGAGTTTACTATATGAAGAGTAAACATGGGGAAAAAATCGGCGTATACAAGCCAAAAGAAGAAGAAGTATTTCGTAGTGGTGATGAAGGGAAGAAAGGGGACAAAGCATATCGAGAAGTTGCTGCGTTTCTCTTAGACCATCCATTAATGGGGAAGGAGGAAGAGGGATTGGGGCGTGTGCCTCCAACAACCATGGTGCGTGTCAAGAACTTGCATGGCGACGGATCCTGGACAAGCGGTTCACTTCAAAAGTTCATCCCGAATCAACCATGGTGGCCTCGATCTCCTAAAGGTGAATCGTTTTCCATCGACGATGTTCAAAGAATGAGCTTGATAGACATTCGGTTTGGCAATAACGATAGGCACCATGGGAACATCTTGAACTCCAACACAAATGTTGGCCGTTTAGTTCCAATTGATCATGGGGAGTGTTTTCCTAAAACGGTATATCTCTACTTTCTTTCTTTCTTTGTTTTGATACAGCATCATCCATATAACCAAAACAAAATAACGAATATACATCGCATGAAAAAATAAATTAGAAGCTATTCAAACCTCTTGTTGAAAGTATGCCTTCTGCTTATCTTTTCTCTTCCCCTTGACTCGATTTCTATGTACTTGATGACGTTAAATAGTTTACGTGGACAAGCTTTCTTAGAAAAAATTTATATCAGTGATTTAATAAATACGAATAGAATGGCATATACATATATATATATGGTGATAGTAATTTTCTAAACGATTAAGCAAATATGTAGTATGTAAATTTTAATGTTTCCAATTAGCTGTAAGTATTTATTACTCATGTATTCCATTTCATTTTTATTTTGAAAAATGAAAATAGAAAAAAAAACATAAATCAAAATAAAATAATTAAATAGGATTTTCAGTTTTCTATTCAAGAAACTTGATTTAACACCTTAAGAAAAAAAATTGAAATTAATAAATTTCCTTATTTCTTACATATCTCTATTGATATTGATATTACATTTTAGAATTTTGGAAAACTTCTAAATTTTTAAAATGATTATGTGACCAATAAGATTGGTGTTTTAAATTATATGTAGATCTTAGAGGCTTATAGCATCAATTTTTATATAATATATATAGATTTTTATTTTATCCTTTAACTATATCATTTGCTTTTTTTTTAGAGCGATAGGCACTCGTTTCTTTGGACCCGCGGGTGGTATCAAGCAAAGCATGCGTACCCGTCGGAGATGGTGAAGTACGTGGGGGATCTGGACGCTGACAAAGATTTAGAGATTTTGAAGTGTAACGGAATAAATCTCGATGAAGAGTCTCTAAAGCGTTACAAAATACGGACTAGAGTATTGAAGACCGGCGTGGCTAATGGATATCTCCCAGCTGAGATTGGACAATTCGTGACGAAGAAAGTTCATCTTGGTTTTAATAAGATAAAGCCAAAGCACATTTCAGATCTTATTGAAGATTGTAACTTACGTCAAAAAAAAGGTGAGATAGAAGACGACGAGAAATTTTATGAAGAGATTGGCAAGGGGACAAAAGAGGCATTGGAATTTAACAAAAGGTTCGTGATTTGTGATATATATATATATTCTACATAAATTATTCATGCTTATATTCTATATATTTTTACTGAAGAGTTCTTTTGTTGTTGTGGATGTGATAGGAATGCTCCAGTAGAGGAAGGTCAAGCGATATGATAGTTTCATATATCTCATTTCTGTTTAGTAGTTTATCATTTAAAATATGGTTATGCTCTGTGTTGTGATATATTCTATTTCCAGGTTGACAATTTTAAGTTGTTTTGGATTCTTATTAGGCTATGTTTTATGATTTGGTTTGTGGTTTCTGTTTAGATTTCGTTAGATGTCTCAAAAAAAAATTAACCTAAAAGACTTGTCAAGTGTGGAAGAAGCAGTTTGTTTGGATTGCAAATTAACCTAAAAGAATTGTCAAACTGGTGATATTTAATTGGTCAAAATCTGAGTTCTGAAGCTTAGCTTGAATTCATAAGTCAAAACACAATGCAAAAACTGCAGTTACAGAGTTTGCAGAAATCGATCCTCTGCTTTCTCAAAGTGAAGACCAAACAAGCTGATTAGCTCTGAGCTCCAGCTCCACTTGTCTTTGTTCACTGCGGAATCAGAAAGCGAAATCCGCTTTACCATTCTTGAAAACATGTATCATCAGATGCTGTCTCGCTTTGGAGAAAGGTCCTTGTCCGAGCAAACCTTGTTGATCCAATCCATGCCCCCGAGATTACTCATCGCTTGTAACATAACAAGATAGTTTCTAGCCGCTTCTAAGCCTAATTTCTTTCATCTTTGCAATTAGACCAGAACAGAGAATGTCATTTTCCTCTTCTCTATCCAATCAGATATATATATATATATATCTGACATTTCCAGTAACATTGGCCTCAACTAAACTCCAATTCAAGTGAAATCACGAATACAAATGTCAGTCAACAACTAGTCAGTCATAATGTATAATTGTATATATCTCCCAACCCAAAAACCCTGAAACATGTAATTTGCTTCATCCGTTTAAGAAATAGAAGCTTCGCCGCCGGAGAAGAAATAGAGGCTTCGAAGCCGGAGCAACGACCGTTCAACAGATTCTTTTCCCTTTATTTTCCCAAATTACAGAAATGCGCAAACAGATGGCATTTTTTTTTAATATAAATTCATTCCGTTTAAACACAAAACCCCCTCTATTCTTTTGTTTGCCATTTGCGAATTCATTTGTCAAAAACCACATTTAACATTCTGCATCGTATGAGTTTTGACTTTAGAGATAACGATTTCCGAACAACGCTGTTAAAATTTACAAAACACACCAAGCCTTTGATACATTCGAAATGGGCTAAACTGGCTGTGGGTCAATTTTTTTTTCAAATTAGTTGGGCCTAAGTCGAGAGAAAACAATAAATCCAATAATTAGGACAATTATAGTTGTCTCTAGCCTATACCCCCTCATAAGAATAAATCATTTTGAAACTACGGGAGACACATTGCAAGGAACGTTCTCCAAAGACATGAGGCTCTCACTGTGATTCGGGTAACAATAATGGATATGACTGGCTGTGAAGCTTTTTAATTATATATCATACATGAGCACAAAATATCGCAAATAATTTGCTTTGTGTACGAGATTCCTCAAAGATTGCACTGTCAATAAACTAATCTAATAGCTCATTCAAACTAATATCTCATATTATGTGATATGATCAATACTTTATATATATGATCACTAGCTACTTGCTGATAATTTAATCAATTGTCTGATTCCATGAATTTGAGCAAACTATTTGGTCCGAGACAAGAGGTCTATGTATATATTGATTAGTAAACTACAAAAAAACCTGCCTTATGAAATTGGGACATTTTAACAATAATCATCCGATACATAGCGAGGAACGTTGTCCAAAGACATGAGACATTCACTGTGGTTCGGGTAACAATCGATATCTCTGCCTGAGATGCTTTTTAAATCATTAGCCTCCCAGAATTCTTTGTTTCCAATCCCTTCATATTCGACCCTCCTTGTACGGTTTCTCTTTGGATCATAATATAAAACATAAATTGTACTCAATCTTATTTGAGCAAAAATGAACTCACCAGTGTCTTCAGTAACACCCCCCAGCGTCAGGTCAACGTCTTCCCAGATCGGGTCACACATAGGTAGGAGAAAGTTTCTAGTCGACCATTCTTGTTTCTCTTCATCTTCCAAAACCCAAAATTTTACAGGAGACTAGCATGACCAGGAGTCGTTACTAACCCATGCTAACTTTCCTTCGTAGTTGAGCATAAAAGAATTATAAACCGTAGGTTCAGCTGGTTTTCTGATTATCTTGAACTTTTCGTACCTCACATCGAATCTCATCATGATTTTTTCATATGCAAAAGTACCATCGACTTCAACTTTTATCTTCGCTTCATAATACACGTACCCGTTTATGCATATACTTGGATGTCCGGCGGGCCATCGAGGAGGGAAATGTTTAGGGCTATTTTCGGTCACTCTCCATGATTCTTGAGGTCCCAATGTGAAAACAAGAGGAACACGAGGATATGGGTCATGTCCGCGGCTTGGGGTGCACAAAACTTTATACTTATCTTCGACCGGATCATATCCTAAAAAGTAACTCTTAAGCATGGGATGACCAATTTCTTCATCACACTCAATTCTGAGGACCTGGGCCGGGTTGGGTAAAGTAACATGTTGTCTCATGGTAGGATTCCAAACTACAGCCTCCCCACAAAAATCTGCAACACAGATCAATCCATGGACCGACACGGAATACGGTTCATTGCAAGAATAATCATATTCAGGGGTATCAATCTGAAAACGGTCCACACGAGAGTAAGATGTGTCCGGGT
>OVBJ01000187.1:31868-81248 GCA_900406535.1 Noccaea bulbosa | reverse complement strand
ATGGTCGACGTAAATCGTCGATGGAAAACGTCTGTTTTGTTGTAGTGTAATATCTATCTTTATATACATACACATGTATGGACGCATATAAATATTTCATGTATGTTTTAGTTTCCAGAACATGTTTGGTTTTATGGACCCAACCATGCAAAAAAAGAAACTCATGGGCTCTGCATGATAGATACCCAAAAACTTTCACCAGAAAGGAAAAGAAAATTGATCGATCATTTCTGTTTGAATTTTCTTTGTCTTAGTGTACCACTGTAGATTCTCTATCTGCAAAAACAGAAAGATCTAATATCAGATTCAGCATTAGAAGCAAAGCAAATGAAACTAAGATTCATTGATCATGTTAATTATTACCTGTAATTTTTGTAAGAATATGAAGATTAGGGGAATCTGTATCATCAGATCTCAAGAACAATGACTGCAACAACAAAAAAGAAGAAGAAAATCGAATCAGTTCATGTATTTTTTGTTGTTTTAATTTTGAGAAATCAAAATATCGGAAACTCACAATCAGAATCTGTTTTGACCCATTTACCACCATCGTTGCTATTTCTTCCTTCTTCTTCCTCGTTCTTCAACGAAAGCTGTTGCTTGTCTTGCACGTATTTCTTCGTTGATGTTTGCTTTGTGGGAGCTTGAGTGCTCATCTTCTTGTGTAGCATCGTCCTCAATAACTGCATATGCAGTGAATATAATAAGATATATGAAACAATAATCATACACTGTATTATCCAAATATAGTTCTATGAACTTTATTAGTACCTTCTCCATTCTTGATTCTTGAAACGTGTCTCTCAAGCTAGGGTTAGGAGCAGGAGAGAAACCCTCTGTACATACAAACATCTTCTTGAGAAGATAAGAAACAGAGGTTTTGCTCAATTCTCTCTTACTCTTCTTCTTTTTATTCTTGCTCTCTGTAGAAATCGCTTTGCATCTTCCCAGAATAACACTGATCGTACGCTCGATATCTTCTTCTTTCTCATCAGAATCCCCACCACGAGAAAGCGCGTTGCTGATTCGTCTGTCGACCTCGAGACTAGAAGGACAATTCAAGAATCTATCTAAAGGAAGATTCGCAAGTTCTCTATTCACATCGGACTTCCTCTTCTTGCTCCTTCTTGTCAAGAGTTTCGTCAGCTCCTTCTGAAGTTTCCCAACTTCCTCGGGAGTGAAATCTTCTAGATCGTCCGAGGAAGAAAGATCTTGACCTCTATCTTGCGCTTCAATTTCCACATGCACGTTAGATGACGTCTCTTCTTGAATAATCACTTCTTGATCAAGTTGTTGTGGTGTATGCTCTTTGTTCACACCACCGAACGTTCCAATCGCTAGTAATCCGTGAGGCCAATCGCTAAACTCCTCTCTTGGTTGATCTTGATTACATGAAACAAAAGAAAACTATCAGAGAGCCAATCAATGGAAAGGAGAATTGTTGGGAAGGCGTTATTTTGCAAACTTTGGTAATAACAAATAATAATTCAACGAATAGGTAAACAGTAGAATCTTATTTGTGTGATGTTGAACTTACGAGAAGAAGTAGAGGATATGCTTGGTCTATGAGCAATCCCTTGTTTCCCATGTAGCTTGTTCTGCATCCACCCGAAGAACTGAAAAACAAAAACAAAACATAAACCATTTTATGAGTAATCATGTTACATTATCTGACAAATGAATGAACACCAGATCATATGAGTGATTAAACAAACCTTCATGTCTTAATGGCCCAGAAGAAGAAGAGGAGGATAATGTAATGTAAAAAAAGAAAAGAAATAATCGGGTTTCTGGTGAATCAAGAAGCTTAAATACAAGTGAAAATTTTAAAGAACTAAGAATTTTTTAAATCAAATTGATGGTTCAAGTTCCAAAATGGACCGTCTTAGTTCTGCGTCCAGATTCACTTCTTCAAAAGAGAGGAAAATAAGGAAGCTAGAAGAAGAAGAAAAAAAGTTTCTTTTTGTTTATTAATAATCTCCGAGTTGGTTGGTTTTGGTTTAACTTCTATTCAGGTAAAGCCTTTTCTCAGAGTCTTCTTTATACTGGCCACGACGTACGACTCATATCCCCATGCAAACGATCGAGGTCCAAAGAAACATTCTTCCGTGTGTATTTAATTTGTAATTATTTTAATTAAATAATTAGTGGAGTATTATAAAAGTATCAGTTTTGTATCGGAGAGAACGTCACGGCTTTTATCACGATTCATATATAACGGCACTTCGGTTCATCATAAAGTCCCAAATTTATTTTTACCATTTTTCGACTAGATATAAAAGGAGAAGAAAATTTTGATTGAATCCCTAGAAAAGCTTTGTACCGCCATTGAGTGGTTACTATGCTGACACGAAGATATAGAGGCTTCTACACATTTTGTTATTTGTGTGTGTGTGATTTTCGTGGAATTTCTCATTTTTAATAGATTTCTTGTATGGGATATGTTGGCTTATTTTTGTAATAGGGTGCACGCAAGATTCGCCATTATTATTTGGAATACTTAATTTCCAATGGGTTAGTGCATGCGGGTGAAAATACACTATTTTCTAAATAAATAATGATATGATCAAAATAAAATAAATTATATGATCTCATATTACAACTGCAAAAACTAACTATATTGTCCAACACCCCTATAATTTTGATTGACCAAAAAAATGCACGTTCGAATTTTTATTCCTATATGGTGATTTGTAAGCTCTCATTGTAAGGCTAATATCAAATTCTAGAGAGTTTCAGAAAAATCTAAGAGGGAAAGAGACAGACAGAAAGAGTGAAATTTTAAAAGGCAACCCCCCCACGAATTGAAGGAACTCATGCCATTGTCTCCTTACCTTCTGGATTTCTCATCTCTTAGCACCCTATGGTCTATATACTCTTTATCTCTATTTTCCATCAAATAGTTGGATCATATGTTATGGCGTGCATATGTAACACTATTTAATCCAATCATCGATAAATTAAACTTTTCATGGTGCCACGTTAGTATTCTAACGCCATATTGAAATACATATATAGCCACTGATTTTTTAGTGGATACGAATTCACCAAGTTTGTGCGCATCTAACAGTATCGATTTTTGATTTATTGGTTTGACTTAACCGCATAATTATTACCTCACTCCTACAATCAATTTTAAATAGAACATGGTGAACCAACTTAATTATCCGTTACCATATAGATACTAACTAATATAACAAAAATAATTTAAATATTATTGTTAAGTTAGAAATAATTGTTTACAACATTTTTTTCATCTTTTCTAAATCCATGATATATGGTTATTACTTCATTAATTAGCAGGTTAAACAAAAAAAGAGTGAGAACTGTGAAACAAATAAATTTTGAAAGAATGAGACAAAGAGAAAGCAATAAAAAGCAGTTTCGCTTTATCATCGGAGAGTTGAGCCCACCACACCACTCCCAATCACGTGAACTCAAGTCCAATGAACACTCGCCACGTCGTGCCTACCGATGCCTTGTCCACTTGTCTGAACTCTGAAATCAAAACCATTTTGTTAAATTAATTGTGTTTGTAAAAAGAGGGTCATTTGCCAAATACCAACAAATATAAAAGTGAAAAAATAACGGAATGATGAGTATAGTTAGGCAAACATAACTTTGGAATAACTGAATTCGAATCATGATGATATACAGTACGTTTAAACAACAAACAATGTCATGCATGTAACATGTTATATAATAACTTGAACAATATAACGCACGATTTAACATCAGTAAATTAGATATAGTGGTATTTTATTTATCTGGTAAAAATAATTCAATTTTGAATTCAAGATTTTACTATATATTTTTTACTTCATTAAATATTTTCGAGATCTTCAGTACACTTGTGAAAAAACCTACAATATATGTTGGCATGGTACTAGAGAACAGAGATAAGAAAACAAACAAATGGTAAAACCGTAAAAGGTTGGATGGGTCCAAGTGCGGGTCGGGTTGACTTTCAACGGCTACTAACAGTTTCACATGAACTTAGCCTGTAGGCAAAGAAGTCTCTTACCAATGATGCACCAAAATCCAAGAGATTCACACTACTTGTTACAGATTTATTTCTACTTATTTATCACTGTATCCTTTTTTTTATATAAAATAGTTGTTTCTTAAGGACAGATTGCATATGCTCAAATTATACGTCTAATTTAAAAAAAAAAACTAATTTATCTATGGTAATCAAATTTATTGGTCACATTACTATAGATGTAATATATTAATAGCAAAACTGTATTAGTTACAGATTCTGAATAAGTTATTCAATACTTTTTTTAAATAAGGTTATTATTCAATATTCAATATATTTCTTTAGTAAATATATTAAGTTAACAATTTTATTCAGTCTTTGACTAACTGGAATACTCCGGTAAAACGCAGAAAGTATAATTAAATTAATATATTTTAAGGAAATTATCAAAGTCCAATAGCGTTTCATGTTAGCAAATGAACTAACATCATTGGAGGAAACATGCATATCTTATTTGTCCCCGTGAAACTTTGTTCTTACTTCAACGTCTACTATCGCCTTCTTCTCTCTGATCTCCTTTGATTGTATTATTAGTTATTAACAGTATCTTTAGGAAAATCAATAATAGTTATATTAAACATTAATAATATCAGAGTGTTTGTGGCGACTGGACTCTAAGACGCATGCGTCAAGAGTAGTTATTAAGATTTATAATTGGTACATTGGTAGGAAAATGAGGACTTGCAGTGGACCACTTAAGCAGTCATTATTGCAAAAAATATGTGGTTTCTATGGTTGATACGTTGCCTTAAACATTTATTAATCGTGATTAACAACAAAAAAGTGAGGTTTTGAGATGTCTTTGTGATAATAAACAGAACACGTGTAAGGCATCTGAATTATATATTTGCTCAACTATACTGGTCAAACTAGTATACAGTTGTAAGTATCAATGTACTATAACTTAACCCAAAAAAGTACTGATGTACTATATATACACATGATCGTCATGCAACTCGTCAGCATGCAATTCATTTAGGAAGCATGTTTTTGTTTTCATTTTCGTAACTGAGATAATACTGGTTGAAACTCAATCTAATCCTTACATAAAATAAACATGGAGAAAAAGTCATGTCTACATGGTTAAAAGGGACCGGTCGTAAAATTATATTTGTAAAACACCTTTTTTTTTTTTTGTATTTTAACAAGAAAATTGTAATAAAATGAGAGGAAATTTGTCAAATAAAGATTAGGAAAGAGGGTTTAAATTACTTGGTTAGAGAGAGGAAGACACATCGAGATGAGAAAAAGAGAAGAAAGAAGAAGAAAACGGGGAAGCACATGGAGTGAGCACGACGAGGTTTCTTTGTGTTTTGTAAACTTTCCTTTAATCTACCATAAGTTTCCATTTCTGGAATGTTTTCTCTTCCGCTTACTTTCTCAATCTACTCAACTCTCCCTTCTTCAATAAAATCACTGTTATTACTATTTAAATATATAAACAGTCATTCTCATTGGATCTGAAATCTTGTTTGTCACTAAGTCAAAAAATTTGCAGTAAGATAATAAGAAAATAATGTTGGATTTTGTTTGCTGTCTATTGGTTTATTGGTACTTGTTCTTCGTCTGTATTTGAACCTCAGCACCGAATTTTAATTCGGATGTGATATGATCCTCTTCCCAATATTTGTTTTACATATCTAAAAAGTAAACTAATTGCTTAGTTGTAATTCACATATATATCTATATATTTTCTTACCATCAAGATCATAATACAGCTGGATTCAAATGTATAAATTCTACAACCAGCTATTTTAGTACGTACGTAATGTCAGCAATTGTGTAACCACACATAGAATATAACCATTACATGATTTAAATAAAAAGGTATGAGCAACAAGTAATTCTTCACTCATTCTTTTGCAAGTATATAATCAGATCACACTCCCTGTCCTAGCCGTTTCAATTAGTTATGAGGCATTTGGTTCACATAATGGATACGTGATTCTTAATTAGCAAGTACAAAAGATGATACTATACAACATTCAACCATGAAGAATTTGATCTTCCCTTGTCAGCTGATATTGCAATTGAATCCAAATACTCTAAGGTGTTGGCTATCTCTGAGATTTTAGTTTTGTCAAAATAAGGTCTGAAACCATCTAGGTATCAATACTTGGATTAACTTAGCCGATTCTATATAGATAACTGAAATAAACCATATATAATAGCAACCATACATTATTCTCCAATGTAGGCTATTTGATGTGCTCAGCCAAAAATGCAGCAACTTGTCTCCTTTTCCCTTTCACACACATAGCAGCCCAAAAGGTTACATATATGCAGTACACAAATGGAACATTAGGTAACACAATACATTATTTGTTAGAGAAGAAGCTCTTAATTTGATTAGATTCTCTTTACCACTAGCTTCATTGCCCAAAGACCTAACTTTATTGAACATCTATCTTCTGGCAAGAGAGTGAACTGAACATGTGTAATATTCACAACTCTGTCTACACATGGGCATGTGCAGGGTTAGATATAGTATTTTTGACTATGTATCATAGATTTACGAAGATTCACACGTCGTTATTGAGCCAAATAAAAATTAAATATCATATTTTAAAATTTAGTAGTCAATTACACATTACACCTCTAATTACACAGACAAATATCACACATTAATTATTTTATTCACTTTTTTTTTCTCAAGAAAGTAAATCCATTATTGAATTTACATTTCCTCCTTAACATTTATTCTGTGTTTCTTAAGATTTTAGAGGTCAAGACAGCCACAGACCTCGAAACAGCAACCAATACACTGGAAACAAGCCAGTGCTGCACAAAGCTGAGAGAAGACGATGGTGCACTGATCGCTCATCTTTGAAACGCACCGCAAGCAACACATACAGCAAACGCGATCCACCACTCCCGACGCCGCTACTAGCAGAACCTCCGCTCCTTCCGGCTCCTTCGGCTCCTCCATCCACGGCGGAACATTCTTCAACGTCGCCACCAAGTTACCGAACCCAAAACCTTGCTTCCCAAGCAAACTCGTTCTCTCGCTGTTCCTCTGCATCTGCTTGTGGATTTGGTACGAAGGGTTCCTAAGAATCTCTTTAATTGAAACTGGTCTCGCTATTGTCTTCTCTTCCTCGTCGTTGTTTATGAGTGATAAAACAATTTGCGTGTATTCGCTAGGAAACCCTGTTTGTATACTCAACCTCGTGACCTGATGATCAAGAAAACAGATAAAACTAGTTAGAGGAAATGAACAAGAACCAGCAATGTCAAATCACAATCTCTACACCTTTTCTTCTAGCTCTTTCGTGTCTTCGAACCAAGCTCGAGCAGTGAGTTCATCGATTTGTCTCCTCGCAAGAACCTTGTCTAGAGGAATGTCTTTAGCTTTCTGCACTGTTAACTCAATCGTGAAACAGCTCATATCAGCCAATGTGCCTCTGAGTTCAACTTCATCTGGGAACTCTCCTTTGTATCTTCCAGACAAGATCAATGGTTGACCGAGCGTAATGTCTGGAATCTGAGAAGGAAACAGCTGCAAAAGACAAAGACAAGAAGAAGGTCAAGAAAAAAAGTCCAAGAACTTGATGTTATTGAAAATGTTTTTTAAAGTACCTCGACTGAGCGGAGGAGTTTTAAAGCATCGAAAGTGACATTGGCTACGATTGTTGTGGTAGCTGAATCGAATAGTCTAGTCATCTGATGCTCGAATGAATCTGGCTAGGTGTATTGTTCAATACAAAGCAAGAAACTTTTTAGTTTCTTGATTCTGAAGTTACTAGTAACAGTGGTGATTACAATTTACCTGTATTGTTCGTGCCATCATAGTAACCATTCCCTATCCTCGCTAGCATTTGCAAGAAGTATTGGTTGCAAAACGAACCTGGAGGAATGTTGTTTATACAGTCAAGATTTTGATACTTATATGAGAGAAAGCAAGCAAGCAAGCAAGCAAAATTAGTTACCAATGCCAAAGGTAGAGATCCGAGGAGAAATCGATGTATCTTTTCTGCTACAGCATTCTTTCATGGCAATACATATCTCTCTCTCGTTTTCAACAGATCCATCAGTGACAAGGTATACAAGAGGAACTCCAATGTTGCTTCCTTCAAGCAGTTTCATTGCCTAAACACACACATGAAGAAGAGTCTAAGAAGACTGTCTCGAAAAATGATTTAATTAAGGAGATTATAGAGGAAGGACCTTTAGGAGTGGAAGCATCATATTTGTTCCACCACTTGCAATCAAATTACTATCAAGCCATTCAGTCACAGCAGAGATAGTTTCATCAGTTGCAAACTCCATTGAAGTTGAGAATTCTAAAATATCATCGTTGAAGGCAATTATGTTGAAAACATCCTCAGCTTCTAACTTAGCCAAAGACTCTAACAACGCTTTCTTCACATCCTCTAGCGGCTTCCATTTCATGCTTGCACTTATGTCGATCACAAACACAACTCTTCTTTTGAAAAGCTGCAGATAAAATTAATAACATTTCATCGGTCATGCCACAGGAAGCAGAAGATTCATTATCTAAGAACAAACCTTCTTATGCTTTGTGGTTCCAGGGAAAAGGTACAAACAGAATATTCCTCTGTCATCTGAATCCCATGGAGATGGAGACTTAACCAAAAGATGACCACTAAGATCACCAGAGGAAACCTGTGAAGAGAAGAAACAGAGACCAAATCTAAGCTAAAACAAGAACAAGAACAATACAAAAATGCTTCACAAGAAGTTCAAGAAAGTCTCACATTGAATGAAACACCAAAATCATTTCTTGACCAAGATGATACTTCAGCTTCATACTCGCAACTTAATTTACCAGTTTCACGGTGAATCACCTGAGAATTATCTATCACACATTACACAATCCGTACTATCAAATCTCAATCTGAAAAAAAAAAAAAAAGTTTTTGTTGATGTAATAAATAAAAATACCTTTAAAGGGTGGCTTGAATAACTGCATGCTATTTCACCGCCATTAACACAAGAATTAAGATTTAACACAATCTTTTCTCTTTTGCTAATCTCTGCTTTTCCTACAGGAAACACATAAGCAGGGAATTTAAAAGGCACATTGAGATGAAACTTGCCCTCTCTGTATATCAACTTCTGTGACCAATTCACATTAACCGAAAATATTGATCCTCCAGCAACCTATAGATTTAATTTAACAACAATTCAAATCAATATTTAATCCAAATAAATTTAACAAAAATAGTGAGGCAAAAGAGGGTAACTAACTAACTAACTGTAACTAACATGTGGGATCTTGAAAGTGTAGATTTGAGACTTCAAGAAACGAGAATCTTTGTCTTTATGAACGTTATCAAAGTCAGAAGTTTCTTCCTCTGTAACTAGTTTGGTCTTGTAAGATTTCTCATTGGACAGAACATCAATCTCAGCACCTAGAACAGTGCCCTGTTATTATTAGGAAAAAAAATCAATGTCCTCTTTCAATTTTTATCCAACCCAAAAATAAAATATCTGGAATATAATGCATTTAAAAAATGCTACTAATGGAATGAAAGAGAAAAAGATAGATAAAGTAGATTTTGTCGGTTTTGTTTGTAATAAACTAATAACTCGATCGAATAAATTTTTTACCTTCTCCCCCATGGGAACAGCGACGCAGCAGTCAAAGCGTTTGCTAGGCATAACGCAGTGAACGCGCCACCGTCCGGTGACGTTGATGAAAGCCGTGTCGAGCCAGGAATCTACTCTCATCTCTATTCCGAGCATCTGAAGCGGCACGAGCGCCGACGGATCGCAACGTGCGTGCACGTACGGCTGGTAACTCGGGACATCGGGGTTATCCACAGCCACCGGATCTGTGATTGAAGCGTAGGCCGTAATCGCCGTCGGGAGAAAATTCTCCGGCGATGAATCAGGATCCGGGACTAGAGGAGGAGTGATTCCTTTGCCGTAGTATATCCGTCGCGAGAGCTTAAGACCTTGCTCCACTCGAATCGCGAATTCTTCTGACATATTTTTCCGGCGATGACGAGAGAGAAAGAGAGAGAGAGAGGTTCAGGGGAGTGAGAAAGTGAAGAGATTTTTGCAGGTCCGTGTTTAAAGGGAGTGGGATTTAAATCGGCCGGTGAAAGGAACGGCAACGAAAGATTTTAATAAGTGGGATTGTATTAGCCAATGGCTAGTGTACACGTTGGAAAGCATCCTGCCGCCACAACAGTCACGGATTTATTTTTTTGTATATACAGTAGATAGATACTTTTTTTTTAATTGTTTCCTTATGGTAAGAATAGTTTCCTTTCCCTCCAACATAGTAAAATAGTTTAAAACTTTTTTTTTGTGTGGTAAAATATAGTTTAAAACTTTTAAGTTTTTTAAAAAATTTTGTCCCTTTTGAGCATATTTATTGTGTATAGTTTATACTTTATAGTTACTAGTAGATGGTTGGTATGTTGAATTTAGCGTCAAATGATAGTGAATTACATAATCTTGAAACGAAGATGAGAGAAATAAGTCTCCGGCCACCTGGGTGCCTTAAATGGTAAGAATACGTGCATTATCATGGACTTCGTAGGATTAGTATTGGATTTAAAAATCATTTGGATCATCCATATTACATTTGATTTTTGTTGTTTTTGATTTTACTTTTAATATTAAAGAGTTTTCATATTTTAGAGAAAAATGTTATCATGTTTTGTCTGAAAAATACCACGTTAGTGTTTTAAAGCGCTCTAAGCATGTTTTACTCGGATGCTCCTTTTCCACAAACAGTATGATTTATGTTAGGGTTTTTACTTTGAATTGGGCCCGTTATCTCACAATTTATTTTCAAGTCTTATGTTGTTTCAATAATAAAGATAAATTATGCGATTCTATAACTTTTTGGACAAAGTATAAATTATATAATTGATGTGATATAGTCGGAATGCAAAGTAGAAGCTCGTGAATTAATTTGGTGAGTAAATTCATCCCCAAAAAAATAAAAATATATTGCTATACAATTCCTACTTAACAAATGTGTTGCCTTATTACATTCATGATCTACATCTGAATTGTTCACTTTACTCGTCCGATCCGAGAGTTCTTCAATGAGATTGGTCACTTCAATAATTTTAGCTTCTCCTTGAAATAGTTTCACAATAATCAGATTATTACCTTCAAAGATCACGTTATCAAAACCATTGCCCAAACATTTTAAATGACAATAATTAAAGCTTTTCCTTCAGCTTCAAGATATGAGGATGAAGAACCTAGCTTGGTTGAACCTCCATATTTTGTCTCTCCATTATCGTCGCTAATTATTATCCACATGCCATATATATGTTATAAGTTAAAAAATTTCTTAATAATTTTAAACATTTTCTTTTCAAATATACGAGTTGAAATTTATCTAGATTTTGCACGTCAGGTTTTATGCTAATTACAATCACTCTTATCAACTTTTTTTTGTCCAATGTAGAATGATAAGTATAAATTCTATATATTATTGAGGACTTGTCTTTGCGGATCATTTGTTTGATTGTCACTCTTGCAGAAAAAAAAATTGAAATTTATGTGATAAATGAATTGTACCATACATATCACATTTTGTGTCAGTGAATAAAAATATTGTAGATAAAAAGATACTTAAAATACTTGAGCCTCCACGTCGAGATCGGACCACGATCAACGGCTCAGTATAATAAATTCGGCAAACCAAATCATTAGACATGTAGGCCATGTTACAATAAATAGCATTTTTGTTGTTGTTTTGGTTACAAACTTACAATTATAATTATTACTAACAAAAACAAACAGTTTTAGATTTATATACTGACATAGTGACATGCTTATAGCTATGATTAGCTGATTACAATGATCGCTGTAAAAAGAACATGGTCATCACTCATCGCTAGTTACTTATCTTTTATTGGTGATCATTCAGTTTCAAATACTATACAAATTTGGTTTCCACAGTTACCCAATTGGCATAAACAAATTCGTTAAAAAAAAAAGAACATAGAGTTAGCTTCTTTAAATTAAAAGCTGAGTAAAACCTGATTTAACGGATTGCTGTCTGCCACGCTTTCCATTACTAGTGACATGTAAACAAATTGGCCTAAGCTTAATTACTTAATTACTTAATTACTTAATTAGTTAATTTAGGTTTTGGTCCACTAAGATTCGAGACGGTCCTACCTTAAATATAAAATGAACATGTAACCACTAACCAGTCGTCGTTGGGCCAACCATAATGCTGACATTTCAATTCTTTTTTTTCCTTACGTTATGATATTATTTTTGACTGTTTATTTATTTTCTGATCTTTTCATAGTCAATACGCTCATAAGTTTGTAACATTTAATTTTCGAATACGTGCCATCGACTGAATAATATAGGCGTGCGTGAAACAATCTTTACTTATTGAAATCATTTGTATATATTAATCAATTCCAGAATAACAAACAGGGTACAATCATTCGAGAAACGACATGAATGTGCGTGTCATTACCAACTCTTTTCTATTTAGTATAATTTTTTTTGGAAAACTTTAACAAGTTAAATAATTGATGCTTATGATTCTTCATCTCGAAAGCGGGATCAGCGTACAAGAAGTTTGTTAAAAAAGACTTTATAATAATTAATAAGTTAATATCTGCATGGCTAGTGGCTATGTTTATAGTTTTACAGGATTTTGTAGATGCTTATGTATCATATCATAATTCCGGTAACAAGAAAGCATTTAGATAAATAAATAACTACATTTTAGATGATAGAGCAAGCCTTAACATTTGAGTGACATCATGAGTTTGTTTAAATAATGTTTTGTCAGAAAAAAACAAAAAAGATAAAACAAACTGAAACGTTAACAGAATACTCAATTAGGCTCTCAGAGGGATAGGCCCAGGACCTAGATTATTACTAATGATTTACATTGGGTTTAAGGATCTGAGGCTTGAATACAAATGCATATTAACTGGGCTTTCTGTATTTTGCCCAATTAGGTTACATTAATTCAATTTAGTTTTTTTTTTGTTTTTTGTATGCTCAAACTGATTTTACTTCTGTTCTGGTTTCTTTATTTATCTGCTGCCTTTTTTTGTTTCCTTCAAAGATGGAAACTACATATTTCTCTATTGTAGCTTGAAAGGTAAAGTTTGTATTTTGTTCTAGTAGTGATCTACAATCGACTGAAAAGTAAGAGTCAAATTTTTGAAAGTATTTCTAAAACTATAGATGCTAGAAATCCAGTCTACTATACTTCTGATCATCTGTGAAAAAATTGATTTTTTGGAATTTTGTCGGCTAATCGGGTCGGCTTTTTGTGTGGTGGCCCTTCTCTTCCGGAACTTTTTTTTGTCTTCAATTTCTCTTGTCAGATTGTTGTGTGCATAAGTCAAGTCACGTCAATATCTTACTTTATGTGTATATATTACTATTAGTCTATTACATAACATCTATTTAATTTTTCTGTATCCTGTGTATATAAAATGCATCTAGTTGGAGTTGACCAATGTTAAATTACACTAAATCCCAGACTTAATCCATGTAATTCCCAAATTTTGTTATCTTAATATCAACACGAGTTCAAAAAATAAGTATGAATATGTTATGAAATGTTAAAAGGCCATTCTTGTCCAAAATCAAGGACACGTTTACGAATCTGTCTCGCTATGTGTATGACGAGTTGTGAATCTATCATCCACGTGAAACACACTTTGAAGATTTCCCATCTGACAATGTGAACACGTTTTATATATATGACGGCTTCATAATTGACATTTATAATATTTTCTTATTATATATGTATGCTTTGTATGTAGCGTTCGTAGGACTGGATCAAGCTGACGAGCAAGATCTTGCAGATCATATACTTTAAGACGTGTTTCTATAATACAGTAGTATGGACGCTAATTAAGAATTAACGATGATATTTAAGAGATTAAGATCTTGGCATGACATTCTCCTAAACAACTAATTGTCCACGTGAAGTTATAATGAAATGCGATATGGTGGATTTACAGATAGTATTCTATCCAATTACAAGTTTTTTTCTTTTTCACTTGGAACATTGTGGCCTTTAATATAATTAAGTCTCGGATATAGATTGACGATGCTAATATTACAACAAAAACTATATTGATGATAGTACATGTGCACATATATCTCTATGTACCTGAACCAGACTCTGAATCGAATGCCAAACCGAAACAAATTTATTCAACCAAAAAACCTAAACATATTTAATTAAATATTCCAAAACTGATTGATATTCTTAATTAATATTTTATATGTTTTAAAATATAAGCAGTGTTTTTTTTCTTTTCAAAATTTAAGTTGTTTTCACATTTTAATGCATTTTTAATTTATTAGATATTGTGTGACCAAATATATTATGTAGTATATTTTCAGAATTAGTTAAGTTATCTTTTTCTGTTTCATAAAATAAAAGGTTTGAAGTTTTTGCACATATATTAAAAATATATTTAATATTTGTATTTTTTAAAATAAAAAATAGTTTATCATCAACTCCAAAACATATCAACCAATGAAAAAATAATATGCAATATTCATAAAATAAAAAATAACAAAAACAAAATTAATTTTTGCATAGAAATTTGAAAACTCCTTATAATATGAAACAAAAAAAAACTACAAAATCCATTATATTTTGAAACAGAAGAAGTATTTAATTTATATATAAAATGATGTTTTATTGAATAGAAATAGTTTTCTTGTACTGTTAAAATTATAGAACAAACAAAGTAATAATCCGTGTCGTTTTATCATTCAATTTTAATGATTTATTTATTATTTATGTGTACTAGTAAAGAACATGATCTTTTGTTATTCTATTTTGTTACTATATATTTCTTTTTCTGTTTTTGTTAGTGTTGTAAGAAACTATGATTAGTATGCATCATTTTTTTTTAGTTGTTCATTAAATTTCTGCTACTATATTTTTCATTAATCCCTTTTTGTCGTCCAATTTGGTTATTTCGGTCTGGAATTGCTTGGCAAAATATTTGATTATCTGTTGCTTTTCTTTTGTCAATGTCGATCTATTCATTCTATTGTTTATTGTATCAAATATAAAAGAAATGATTACAATCACAAGAAAATTATTGCAACTTGCTCGTTTTTCATTGGCCGTAAGGTTCATATTGGATCTATAAGGAATCGCCAACAAGGCATATTCTTTCGTTTAATTATTCCACGCAATCATTCAACTAGAATATGAATTATATACGTGGCCATTATATGTATCTTATTACTTTCGCATAAAGAACATTTTTAAAAAAAAAATCGCAAGCATCACTTCTGAAAATAACGTTATAGAATTTAAAAGGCTTGTAATCGGAGAATGATACATACTTTTATTAACTGATTAATCATTTAAAGCTGAACTTAGACCATACGATTAACCATTTCGACCGACTAAATAAAAACAGTTAGACAATATTCAAAAATTGATCTTTGGTCTAGATTATGAGACAACTTTTAGATAAAAATTCATTATCACTTGATTAAATATACAAAATTTAGAATGCTAACACTGCATATACTTTTGAACTATTGATTTCCTAAATTTTGTATGAGTTTGTGACTAGTGTTTTAAAACTGAAGGAGTGTATGAAATTATGATTTTTAGCAAAAAAAAGTTGATGGGTTTCTAAACATTGATTATTTGTACCTAATCAATGGAGTAATTGACTACTGCTGAAGACAGCGTGTTAGAGCATTGGCGACAGAAAAATAACAAAAACTTAAGTTACTTAGCCACGATTCGCATGTAATTAATTATTAAATGATTTGACTTGGTCGTATATTAACGTTTCTCATTTATTATCCCTCTTTCACAGACTCTCAAAACATTTCAAATTTGCAAACCAAGGAAAAAAAAAATATCAAAATCCGCTTTCAGATTAAGACACAAAAACTTCGATATAATTTTGACATTAACAAAGTTAAAGCCGCGATTATGGTGTTTCGTGGATTGTTAGTTGAACAATAAAATTAGTCGATGATGGCGTCATAGACCACGTGGCTAGTTCTGATTAGCTAACTTAGTCAAACGGAAAACCAAAACGAAACGGCTGAAGTAAATAAAAACATATTTTTTAATTATATATTTTGTGTGAATATGTTTGGAGAGAAAAAGTCGGTTTCGTCGCCAGCTTGCTTGCCTCCAGATAGACGGCGAGGATTAAGTTATCACATTATCTGACGTGGCTTTTACTATTCTTCTTCTTCCTTTTTTTCCCACAGTTTCTCTACCCTTTATAACTCCAATCATTGCTTCTCTTCGCCTGCACACTCTCTCTCTCTCTCTCTCTCTCTAAAGGGTCTCTTTCTCTCTTCTGAAACGAGCTCCGGTGATTTTTACGAACTACTGTTCTCTGTGGTAAACAAAGGTTAACTTTTGAATTTGATATTGAAAAAAAAAAAAAAAAAAAAGAGTAAAGAAAAGAGCTTTTATTTTGTGTGTTTTTAATTTACTGTTTCTGAGATGGCTTTGTTTTGTGAAATTTTCCTCGGAGAAGAAGGGAATATAGAAGACGGAGAGTGTAAGAACGAAAGATAACAAGAACCTCTTTCTTCAAGAAAACCNAAAAAAAAAAAAAAAAAAAAAAAAAAAAAACTCTGTTTCAGAAAACAGAAAGAAAATAAAAAAGATCACAAGCGAATTGCGTTGTCTTATCATCTCTTTCTTCTGGTAACTTTCTCTTCTTGGTTTGTATTTTCTTTTACTTTGATCTCTCTGGTTTGTAACCCTTTGTCTATCAAAATCTTTTGAACAGTTTAAATCGAGAAACCATGACTACAAGTCTGCTAAGTGATCCAACGATGCTAATTTCAACACCAGAGGCCGTAATCGGCTCGCATCAGCCATCTCCGGCGCCAGCGACACAAATCTCCGGAGACGAGCCAGAGCCGGTGACGTGTGACTGCTGCGGATTAACCGAGGAGTGTACACAGACGTACATAGAGACGATCAGAGAGCGTTACATGGGGAAATGGATATGTGGTCTCTGTTCTGAAGCTGTGAAGTACGAGGTGATAAGAACAAAACGGTTGCTGACTACAGAGGAAGCCATGGCAAGACACATGAACATGTGTTACAAGTTCAAATCCTCAAGCCCACCTCCGAATCCGACAGGACACTTGATCTCTGCGATGAGACAGATCTTGAGAAGAAGCTTGGATTCTCCAAGAATGCTTAGATCAATGCCTAGTAGTCCTTCTAAAGACGAAGATGATGATAGTGTGTCCAACCTTTTGTCTAGGTCCGATAGCTGTTTCGCTAGTTTGACTTGAAAAAGCTCATTGANGGATTAAAAAAAAAAAAAAAAAAAAAATGTTTAAACCGGGAATAACCGTCGGTTTAGGTACCACCATTTGGAAAGGATCCGGTTTTCAGATTGGAATTTTATCATCAGTAAACCAGTTTTGGTTTCTGAATGTGTTTTTGCCGGATTTTGTACCTGTGGAAAATTTTGAGCTAAATGTTTTAACAATGTCTTGCACTGTTTCTTTCTTAAGCTCTTTTCTTTTATTCTTTTACCCAATTGCTAAGATTAAACTTTAAAGGTTCGGAAATGTGTCATTGTGAGCTTAGTTAAACAAGAACAAAATAATGTTGATACTATTCGATTGAAAATAAGATGATAAAAAGGAGATTCTTATTTATTAATCATGTAGAAAAGACATGTATGAACAAAAACAATCGTCGAAGGTAGTAGGGCCATATCTTTATGATGATTCTCTATCACAAAATAGAAATGGAAAAGGTGCTTCTTTAAGCCATTAGACAGCACAATGATTTATTTATATATCTAAAAAACCTTTTTGTTATTTTGATTTAAATGACTGTGTAGTGTAACGTATGAAATCGGTAAATAACATATACAAACGTTAGCGACATGTCTTCTTGATTTGAAAGAAAGTAAAAAAATAAAAAAAAGATGGGTTGGTTATCCAATATTCACTAACTCACAAATTACAATAGTTTCTAACATTTGGATTTTATTCTATTATTGATGAAATCGAAAATAAGAATCTTATTTCAGCATGATTGTAACGTGAAGGCAGGCACTCACAAATTGGCTAACTACATTGATTCGACATTCCGACTACTTAACATAATAAATATATAACTTCAACTTGTATATATGTACACCTTCAACTTATATATATTATTTAGAATATAATCGAATCGAAACATAAGAATAAAAAGGAGAAATGTACATTACAAGCTGGAAGGGTCCAAGTTAAGGGATAACATTGCGCGAGAGAGAAATGTATACACAACATAAGTTTCTGTTTATGTGTATTGGAAGTCTCAAGTTAACAGTTAATTACGCAAAAAGAAAATTGAACTCGAAGTCTCATTTGCTATGTTTCTTGGTTACAAGTTACTACAATATCAATTATGTATATAATACGTCCCGAGCATATATGCAAGCCGGGGCCCTCTTTTCAAATCCAGTGGATGTGTTGTTGCTTCAGTTTGGGTTTTTACTGTACTGCGTTCGATTGCTTTTGGCACTTACTGCATGTTTATTACTTTGTATTACTCTTGTATATATGTAAGTTTGAAGTGACAAACTAAGTAAAACAAAAAATAAGGAAGTTTGATAGAACTTTGGGAAAAAAAATCCTAGATACTAAATATCAACTCTATACTATTTCTTGTTTAATTGTTATAAAGGTATATAATGTTGCTTCGGTTGTCGTTTCCCTTTTATATCGTTTGAACATAGTTTGCGTCCAACTAAATTGAAAATAGTTTGAAAATAGTCAAACTAAGTAAAACAAAAATACACTTTTTTTATTAAGTGAAAGAACTCTAAACCCTAAAATATAAAACCTCAAACTCTAAAATATAATCTTAAACTCTTAAAACTAAACTCTAAACTCCAAAATCTAAACCCTAACTAAGGATTAGTGAACCCAAACTTATAAATTAAAATTAAAAAGTGTAAGTTTAAAAATTACCACACTAGAGGTGTATTTTTGAAATTTTGTACCCTAAACAGTATATTTCTTAAAATTTCTCCAAAATATATGATCTACTATACGGTACTACAGTATATATATATATATAAAGTCAATAATCAATTTATCATGATATTACTTGAAAATTTAAATGGTGCCCATCACAAAGATAAGTTTCATATTCATATAGAGAAATATTGAACACGTCTGATGGGCAGGGCGTGCCTATGACCACAAAAAGGAAATATTGACCTACGGGCAAAACAAAATCTCAAAAATTGAAGGGTCAATATAGTTGTTAATTGGGTTTTGTGAAAAAAAAACCTCAAACTATATTATTTTTGCAATAAAAACTCTCATCTCAAAAAAATGCAAGTAAACCCATCCACCTTTAAAGTCACACGTAAAATAAACCCCCAACTATATCGATGACATCATCCAAAAAACAGCATTTTAAATAGGCCTGAGACTTTGGGTTTCGGTTCGGGTTCGGGTCGAATTTTTCGGGTTTCAGGTTTTTGGATTTAAAAATATAGAAACCGTTCAAATTTTTTTAAAGTTTCGGTTCGGATTCGGTTCAGATTTTTTCGGATTCTTTTCGGGTTTTTGGGGTTTTTTAAGTTTTTTTTTTCCAGTTTTTTGGGTTTCAGATTTTTCGGATTTGAGATATAAAAACCGTTTGGATTTTTTAAATTTTTGGTTTGGGTTCGGTTCATGTTTACATTTAGTTTCCTTACATTTAAAACTAGGTCTGCGACTTTTACCCGAACCCGTTCGAAAATACCCGAATCGAATCCAAATTGAAATTTTAAAAATCCAAACAGTTTTTATATCTCAAATCCAAAAATTTCGAAAAAAAACTTTTAAAAACACGAAAAGACCCGAACCGAACACAAAAAAATCCGAACCCGAACCAAAACTTTAAAAAATCCGAACGGTTTATATATTTTTAAATCTAAAAACCTAAAACCCGAAAAATTCGACCCGAACCCAAACCGAAACCCGAAGTCTCAGGCCTATTTAAAACGCTATTTTTTTTGATGATGTCATCGATATAATTGGGGGTTTATTTTGCGTGTGACTTTAAAGATGGATGGTTTGACTTGCATTTTTTTGAGGTGAGGGTTTTTCTTGCAAAAATAATATAGTTTGAGGATTTTTTTTGCACAAAACCCTTGTTAATTTATTAACATTAATAATACATATAGTAGAAAAATCTTTTTTCATTAGTAACTAATTAAATATTAATTTAATAATAGAATATTAGACTCCACCTAAACAATTAAACAAATTAAACTTTTTTTTCATCGAATTTCGTCTATAATATTCTTCTTTATTACAATGACTCAATGACAAAAATAATAGTATTTGCTTAAATATTTTTTTTATATAGTTTTTATTTCATTTAATATTAGATTTAGTTTGATTTGTGAATTATAGTAATTTATAAACAAAAAGTCATATTCTAAAGTTATAAAAGCTAGAATTATATTGTAGTTTATTAAATTTGGAGAGTCAATTGATAATAGAAAACATGTTGCAAAACCGTTAATATATATAAAGAAATATAGTGTTTGATTGTTACAAATATCAAATTAATATAAATTTGAAATGATCATAGTCAATTAGAATTTTCATTTTTTATTACTATTTATAAGCTCTGTATGATTTAGACACTACTATGCTGACGGGCTAATTAAGTGGACTATATATCATATTCCGTATTTATTAGACAAAAACAAAGCCCAAGGGTCCGAACTCCGATAACTATGTACAATCGATTTGACATCAATTTTGTTTTTTAATCATTACTTAGTTAGTTGAAGTCGATCATTGATTTCCATCAGATATGTTCACGACGAATTCCATACAATATAAATCTCTGAAGTAATGTTGTTTTTGCAACATATTCGTATTAAATAACCGTAGGATTTTGTGTGGAAACGCATTCTTGATTTACACATTCATTTCCTAACCCGTACCGCAAGAACTAGGAACATTTTATTTGTTGACAAAGGGAAAAGTATGTAATGACTAAATAGTACCTTGACCAGTGAGCATTAAAGAAAGAAACGATCTTGGATCTTATCAGTATTCTTTCTCCGTTGCTTATTCTCAGTTTGGCAAAAATTACTATATGAAGAAGGTGATATTCTTGAGAGTACTGAGCCTTGAGACACCGTCCAGATCAAGATCAAATTAAAATGGATACCAGATGGAAACGAATCAAAATCAATCTAACCAATATTTTGCCTAGACCTAGTTGAAAGTGATTTGTGAGATTTAAATTCCAGTAACAGTGGGAGACAACGTGTGGGTTTAAGCATCTTCAAATCCGTTTTTACCGACGGAAGTGTCACTTTTGTAATTAGCTGAAAATTTTCTTTTTGGCTAGTTAGTAGTTACGTTTGTTTTGGAGCCCTACTCTTCTTGCACGGTGCCACACTGAGCAGTGAGCATAGTTGCTTTTCTTGATCTGGTCGGAGATACGTTTTTTACAAAATGCTAAGGAAAATAGTACGTTGGAGTAAATTTTTTTGTTTTTTTTTTGTTTAGAGAAATACGGTGGAGAAGGATAACTTGCTATAACGAAATGATCGGTTCAACCGGGTTGATCCGGTATAATTTTGTCATTCCGGTTCAGATAATTTTAAAATAGTGTGAACATGGGATAATCAATCTTAGCTACTATTATTTTACCCAAAAAAACAAATATTATTTGTTAAAGAAGAAAAAAAAGACTAGATCTTGCGTGGCCCACAAATGCGTCCACGAAAATGTGACATCATGTACACAACTTTATATTTCACGTGCTTCCATTTTTTGTGTATTAATATGAAAAGTGTTGACAAATTTGTTTTGTTTGAAAGTTTACCGTACGTTGAAATTCTTAGGTGTAAGAAGAGTTCAATTTTACAATTATTCAAACGGTTCATGATATTATTATTCAAAGGTAGCCCTACAATTGTCAAGGTAGAGACTAGAGACAACGTTTAAGTATTATACAATATATAAATATTGATATAGTACAGCTTTTTTGTGTTTTAACTCGTATATTTATAAAACCAAAAAAAAAAAAAAACTCGTATATTTATATATTGTTTGACTTTCTGGATTATATATATGTATTATGTATATATTGTCCATGAAATTCATAGACTCACAACGATTGTGTGGAATGGAGTTGTTCACAATGCCGGAGACAAAGCCTAGATACTTGACCAATATAAATACGAGTAACGACCATGTTTCCGCCACATCTAATAAGTTAATTGGTCAATATTACTAAATACATAAACTGTTCTTTAATGTTTGGAAAAGAAAAACAATTACAAAGTTATTCTAAGCGCCACTAGCTCAATGTTGTTTCAGTTATGTTATATACAAATTCAGCTCGTTTGATATAAATCTGATTTCACTACTATGTTTGATGAAAAATGATTTACGCTTTAAGATCCTTTACATGTGTTATCACCGATTGTCTCGAACCATTTGGATGGTCTATGCAGAATTTGAATAATAAGTAAATTTAATATTTGAAAGCTAAAACATAAATACTTATAAATATCCACAAGTTCCTTGCTAATAATAAATAAAGTAAAATCGGAGGCTCTGTACCACTTGAACATAACATATATACGTGAATATGCTTCTCTTCTTATTAGGCGATGAAAGACTAATAAGTAAATATTACTGGTTTACTATAAAGTTTAAGGAAGTTTCGTAAACTAACAATACATTGGCCAAACCCAAGAGGCGGCGTGTGAGAATCTGTTGTACCAAAATGGTGGCTATATTTAACGATTAACGATTCTCTTCTTCATTTGAAAACTCTACAAAGAAAAGATGATTATCATCCCTTCCTGAAAGTGTGTGCATAAGTGCATGAATATTAATTTAAACAGAAAATTAAAATTTGATTTTATTTTGGATTATACTATGCATACATATGTGCTTACGTATGTGATTTGCAGAAGAATTCCTTACAAGAATCAGATACCATGGTTAATAAGAAAAAAAAAGAGGAACTAATCCAAATACAGAGAGAGAGCGAGCTATATAGATGATAACGAGCTGAAAGCGTTGTTGGACTTTTGAAACGTCATCTTGCATGCATGTACATAGTTTTGTGATTTATATATGACGATGTAGAATGTAGATACATCACGAATATAACTTCAGATTTTGATTAGTGCTTTCGTGATTGCATAATATATATACATATATAGCACTCCGATATTTGTTTTTGTTACATTTTTTATAAGCTCAATAGTAGTTTTATATTCTTGCACATATATATGTTAGAGACATGGTCAACTTTCTTTGACGAGCCCGGGATATGATCACCAATTCGGGTATTCAAAACCACTGTTTTATCAAAATTATCAACAAACCGATCTTCAAAGTTAGATGTCGAATTATTTATTCACTTCACTTGTGGTGTTTTCTTTGTTCATTAAAAGCCATGGTCAACTTTCTTTGATGATCCCGGGATATAATCACCATTTCCGGAAAAGACCGGGGGTAGTATTGTCATTTCACGGTTACACGAGAATCCAACTCATTCTGAGAGTTTCTCGTTTGCTTCCTTGACTTTATTAGGCGCGTTTGGATCTGACTCGGAACTCAGTTTGACTCAATTGCTAGATTTTATCTATCTTTTTTGTTTGATAATAATAAAAATAGTCTTGTGAATTTTTTTGGATAAAGCAAATTATTTGGTGAAGTCATTCCATTTCCAACAATTTTTGTTTTTGTTTCGAAAAGAAATGGTATGCAAAAAGCTTAAGTTGAACATTAAAGTGTCTGTATATGTTCAGAATATCTACCGTATGTTTTGAAACATTCGCGTACTTTTTATGTTACCAGAGGAATAAAAATGTGATTGACTGAAGAAAGATAAGTTTAAGTACGAATAATATTCCAATTAAAAAAACGTGTGGACGGAGAAAAATAACTTTTCTTTCTCTCTCTCTCCTCTTTCTAAGCTTAAACCATATAAATAGCTGTCACCTGCTCATTATTTGTAATCAGAAACGCACCAAATAAAGCTCTCAAACTTCTTTGTGAAAGCTTTCACCTTTTTTCTGCAATCTCCCTCGGATTTATTAATTTATTAATTAATTATTTGTTAAAATGGCTCTAGCTAAAGAGATAATGGGTTGTCGTCTCATCTTCGAGACATCATCACCACTCGCCTATTCGTCTCCGTTTCAATCTCGTTTCTCCATCAAGAAGAAGTCACAGAGAACGCAGTTGTCGATCAACCCTTTTGACCCGAGACCGATGAGAGCCGCTAACTCGGGCAACATCGTGGCGGCAATCAGCGAGGATTTGGTTAAAACGCTGCGTATTAGCACCGTCGGTAGAAATCAAGAAGAGAAGAGGGAGGAAGAGAAGGCGGTTATGTTTAAGGTGAGAGCTGTTGCGACGGTGAGGAACAAGAACAAAGAGGATTTTAAGGAGACTTTGGTTAAGCATTTGGATGCTTTTACTGATAAAATCGGTAGAAATGTCGTCTTAGAGCTTATTAGCACCCAAGTTGATCCAAGTAAGTTCATAAAAAAACAAATACAAATTTTCTATGTTGGTGATTTCTAAATCGGTCAAAGTTTTGATTTTTATAAAAAAAAAAAATTTCCGCTAATTAATTACAATTTTTTTTTTTTTTTAATAACAGAAACAAATGAGCCGAAGAAGAGTAAAGCGGCGGTATTGAAAGACTGGTCAAAGAAATCGAACTTAAAGACGGAAAAAGTCCATTACACGGCGGAGTTCACGGTGGATTCCGCCTTTGGTTCGCCGGGAGCCATCACGGTGACCAACAAACACCAAAAAGAGTTCTTCCTTGAGAGCATCACCATCGAAGGCTTCGCATGTGGCCCTGTTCACTTCCCTTGTAACTCATGGGTCCAATCACAAAAAGACCATCCATCAAAACGAATCTTCTTCACTAATCAGGTAATTAATTAAATCCTCTTTCATTAGATGTGATCAACAAACCCCATTAAATGGTATAGTAATGTCGTGGTGGGTCCAAATATTGTATTAAGTAACAAAAGTGACGTCCAACTACATATTTTTGGACTAGAAAATTAAATGTATAGTTACAAATTTGCGCAGCCTTATTTGCCAAGCGAGACACCGTCCGGTTTAAGAACATTAAGGGAGACAGAGTTGGAGAATCTAAGAGGCAATGGCAAAGGAGAAAGGAAATTATCAGACAGAATCTACGACTTTGATGTCTACAACGACATAGGAAATCCCGACATATCTCCCGAGCTAGCCCGTCCGACATTCGGCGGTCGAGATATTCCTTATCCTAGACGCTGTCGAACCGGTCGGTCTTCAACAGACACCGATCTGATGTCCGAGAGACGTGTGGAGAAGCCATTACCGATGTACGTACCACGAGACGAGCAGTTCGAGGAGTCTAAACAGAACACTTTTGCTGCTTGTAGGCTTAAGGCGGTTTTGCATAACCTCATACCTTCGTTAAAAGCCAGCATTTTGGCTGAGGACTTTGCTAATTTTGGTGAGATTGATAGACTTTACAAAGAAGGCTTGCTTCTCAAGCTAGGGATTCAAGATGATATGTTCAAGAAGTTCCCTTTGCCTAAAATCGTTACTTCCCTCCAAAAATCTAGCGAAGGGTTACTCAGATACGATACTCCCAAAATAATTTCAAGTAAGCACATTACTTTACTTCTAAATCTCATTTATTACATCTTGTAATTATCTCGTTAATTGGTTTATCTTTATTTTCATGGTCAGTATAGTTGACACATGTGCAATTACACACTCAAATGCCGATTAGCTATGAACCAATCCTTAAAAAAAAAGATTCATTTTTCCCCTATAGTGCTATGTATTTGGAACCAACAGTGAAACTTCACTTGAATAAAGAAACATGCTTCACGTGCTTGATTCATTTGTTTATTAGTTGTGTTCACCTAAAAGCTAAATTTCGCTCGTGGGTAGTAGTTATATTAGTTTGAGAATAGTTAAATTAAAAGCGCGTCTCTGGTTTATATTAGTTCTCTAAAAAAATGCTAGATCTTGTTATTTTTTAACTTATCTAATGACTATTTTTTACACGCAGAGGATAAATACGCATGGCTTCGCGATGACGAGTTCGCACGCCAAGCTATAGCTGGGATAAACCCGGTCAACATAGAACGAGTCACGACTTTTCCACCGGTCAGCAATCTTGACCCCGAGATCTACGGTTCACATCTTGACTCTGCTCTCACCGAAGACCACATCATCGGTCACCTTGACGGCTTATCCGTACAACAAGTACGAATTTAGATATGATCTCAATAACTTACACAAGAACATGCAATAATAAAATTGAGCAAATTATTAATTATTTTTCATGTAAAATATTTTTCAGGCGTTAGAGAAGAACCGTTTGTTTATGGTAGACTACCATGACATATACTTACCGTTTCTCGACCGAATCAATGCGCTCGAAGGACGCAAGGCTTACGCGACTCGAACCATATTTTTCTTGACTCGTCTCGGTACACTCAAGCCTATAGCCATCGAGCTAAGCCTCCCTCCTCAATCAGACTCAAACCACAAGTCCAAGCGCGTGGTCACACCTCCTGTAGACGCAACCTCCAACTGGACATGGCAGCTAGCTAAGGCCCACGTTGGGTCAAATGACGCTGGCGTCCACCAGCTTGTGAACCACTGGTTACGTACCCATGCGTGTTTGGAGCCGTTTATATTGGCTGCTCATAGACAGTTGAGCGCGCTGCATCCGATCTACAAATTGTTGGACCCTCACATGAGGTACACTCTGGAGATCAATGCCGTGGCAAGACAAACTTTGATTAGTGCGGATGGTGTGATTGAGTCTTGCTTCACCGCTGGTCAATACGGTTTGGAGATTAGTTCCGCTGCGTATAAGAATCAATGGCGGTTCGATATGGAAGGCCTTCCTGCTGATCTCATCCGAAGGTAATGGTCTCAATAATTTTTCTTTAGTTTAGTTATCTCGCTAATAATGTTTACTTATAATAATTGTTGTATAGAATATTAGAATCTAACTATTTTTTATTTATTTATTTTTATTATCAGGGGAATGGCTGTTCCTGACCCAACACAACCACATGGACTGAAATTACTTGTCGAAGATTACCCATACGCCAACGATGGTCTTCTATTGTGGTCCGCAATCCAAACCTGGGTCCGAACCTACGTGGAGCGTTACTATCCTAATGCGAACCTAATCCGAACCGACACCGAGCTACAAGCTTGGTACTCCGAGTCAATCAACGTTGGTCATGCTGACCACCGTGATGCCGAGTGGTGGCCGGAGCTTTCCACCGTTGATGACCTTGTCTCTGTCTTAACGACCATCGTCTGGCTCGCCTCCGCACAACATGCCGCCCTCAATTTCGGACAGTACCCTTACGGCGGCTATGTTCCAAACCGGCCTCCGTTGATGCGACGGTTGATTCCCGACGAGTCAGATCCCGAGTTCGCGAGTTTTCTCGAAGATCCGCAAAAGTATTTTTTCTCGTCGATGCCGAGTTTATTGCAGACGACGAAGTTTATGGCAGTTGTTGATACCTTGTCGACACATTCACCAGACGAGGAGTATATCGGGGAGAGACAACAGCCATCGACATGGACAGGAGATGCTGAGATCGTCGATGCGTTTTATGGATTCTCGGCGGAGATCGGACGGATAGAAAAAGAGATTGAGAAGAGGAATCGTGATCCTAGCCGTAGGAATCGGTGTGGGGCCGGAGTTTTGCCTTACGAGTTAATGGCTCCGAGTTCCGAACCGGGAGTTACGTGTAGAGGCGTCCCTAATAGCGTATCTATTTAGAATATTTTGAAGATTTAATTATTGGGAACCTTGTTTTTGACTTTTGTTTCTGTCAATATATTAGGAACCTACGAGTATATTTTTGCAAATAAAAACTAGCTATAACTTATAGAGATTTATTATTTTGGCAAAAAAATTGTAAATGAGCATTTCCAAAGATTTTAGCGAACTTTGACTTTTGAGTATGTTGAAAGATTTGTGTGTAGGCGACCTAAATTATTAAAAAGGTAATTGCATTAAGTAATCTAAATTTAGCTCTTTAACAAAAAAAAAAATAATCTAAATTTAGCTCATTATCAGTTTTCTTAGAATTTAAAGATATTTAAAAATTAAAACCCAAAAGTCACACCAAATTCCAGATTATTGGCTCATTATCAGTAATCTTTCAATAAAAACTAATTGGTTTCCACTCTCCTAGGATAAAATATGCATGATCTAGGCATCTAGCACTAGCAAATACCATATTGATAATAATCCAGATAGTGGATTAGGAGACATTGATGCTAGTGATTGAGTTAATTGATATAGTAAATGCACAGCAATGCACGAGGTAGTCGGTTTGAGTTAAGACAACTATTTTTTTAGGTGATTTTGTTTTCTAATTCTCCTTATTTATTGATGAATCCTTACATTTTTAGGTAACAAGAATTAGATGCATCAAAAAGATAAAAAAATGTTACATTGATGTGGAAGAGCCAATCAATTTGGTAGCTTAGAGGCCCGTGATGGTTGAAATGAAAGCCTAGAGCTTATTGCATTTCAAGGGGGTGAATCATTCTGAAATCTTTTAAACATACAGATGAGAAAGAAATATATTTATGTGGGTTATATGTATATTTAACAGAATAAGATTTATCGTGGGAAAGTTCGCAAGGATCAAGAGTTATTAAGCCGTCACACTCTTTTGCTCATTGGTTACAGATTGTGAAATCCATTACTAGATTGTGAAAAATTCCTACAACCGACTGGTCTGAGGCTGGGTATGGGAAGATTATTAGGCAATGCAGCCCTCAAAACCCCAATGCGTCTTCTTTGTTTGTGATATTTCTATGAAATTGATTTGTCAATCTTTTTTTTTTGTATGCAACTGATTTGTCTATTTTGTATGATATTTACTGTTTGTCTATTTTTGATGATTTGTGTACCATCACTTTGAACCGGTTAACGATGGTTTTCTATTACCCTCTTTGAACCATCGGTATGGGAAGACTTTTGTTTCGGTCTTTTCTCTTAATTCTTGCACTTGGACATGTTGAGTTTTAAGCACATTTACTTGTCAACTCAAAACGTGGTTTTGTGTCGGTCTATGTTTTATTTTTATCCTACTTTGACATTTGTTGAGGACGTGGTTTGTCGGTTAAAAACGTGGTTTGCGTCCGTCAAATGAAAGTTATTCCTTTGTCTAAAATTCCTCCACATTAGTTATCATCGTTTAAAACTTCAACTTTTCATAAGTCATAAGTGAAGAGCAAACCTTGAATAGTTCTACATTTTTCTCCTCATGTCTCACAACCTTAAATTTGAAAAATGCAAAAAAAAAATAGTTGCAGGAGAATTGTATATTATCTCATAAAAAAACGTATTTGGCTATTATTTCATAAAATACTTACAGGAAAACTAAAAATTTGCTAAAAAGAGTTGTATAATTAATGTCATGTTTGCTTGCGCCATTTTCTAGAAAAACGTTTTTACAATGAATGCTTCCAGGTTTTGAGTTTACAAAACTTTTAGATTACAAGCAAGAAGATTTAGTGATTTCCGAACCACATCTCCATTCCTCCTTCGTATTGATTTCCGAATCTGTATCTTCGCTTGTAATTATTATTTTGCCCGTGCCTTTACCAGGTGTTTTTTTACTGGATTTACCTTTAACAGATCCGCTAGCTCGGTCACCAGCACCTGTTTCTCCCTCTAAGGAACCACTGGTAGTGTCTTCAGATCCATGTCCATGGTCGCCTGCACCAACTTCTTCATCAGAAGAAGAAGAACTGCTCCTTGTGGTGACTTCATCAATAGCCTCATCTGAATGGACTAGCCTCCATGCACTTTGAAACATAACAAAATGACATTATTAGAGAACTATAAGATAACATTGTTACTGGAAATTTGAAAAACATAAATCACTTACGTAGAGAGGAGAACGGCCACAATGGTGTGTAAATCCCATGAGAGTCCAAGATGAACCTCATTTTGTATGAGAACGCTATCAGGCATACTATATAATGAGAAGAAGAAAAAAAAGCAAATCATCAATAGACTGTCAAAGCAGTGACTAAGACGAATTCCAGAAAACACAACAGTGATTTTGCGCACAATACTTCAGATCACTATCACCAACTTATTTGTTTAAATAACCATTTTAGCATCTCTAAATCTATTACCAATATTGCCCACACCAACTTCAACATCGTCGGTTCATTTTCCGTACAGTTAATTGAAAGCAAAACAATCCATAGTTTGTAACAGTATTAGATCATGAACTTTAAGAATGTCTTGTCTAATGCAACTTTTCAGATATAGCGTAAATGAGCACACATCCAACATAATACACCCTCGAATTCCTGTTATGTTGATATTTTAACTCAAGTTTAAAAATTAAAAATATTTTACATTTTTCTCTCATTTAATTAATTCGCAAAGGAACTACCGTGGTTACTTGCTACCATTTACATTTTTCTCCACAAACCTCTATAAATAGCTAGCGTGTGTTTTATTTTGATGAACTCATGCATTAGAACAATATGCATGAGAAGTTATTGGCATCAATTCCAAAGAAAGCAAGTGATGGATAATGGTTTTGCTTCTTCTTCTCTTTTTTCCCACATGAAAGCATCTGAAATTTTTTCCACATGATTCAGTAGTCCAGTATGATGAGCAATCGATGGATGAGGAAGTGCTCAATTCAATGCGTGATGATCCTGTTTGGCAGGGGTTTGTAGCTGAACTTATCATTCTGGGTGATAAGAAAGGCGTGAATGTCCAAGAGCAAGTAAGACAAATTAAGGCCCAAGAGGAGGAATTTGAAACCTTTGACCTCAAAATTGAGCATAGAAAAAACAGGTAAGAAATTGATTAATGCCACCGGAAATTTGCGGACCTGGAATATGACCATCGTTGATGAGTTTCTTATTGATGAGGACATATATGATTGCTTTCAAACATTTATCTACCTCAAAGCTTAAAGTTTGATCAACCATTTTGGTGTTTTCAGTAGTGAGAATACACTGTAAAGTGTAAAGAGTGGATATCGGTTAACTTTTCAAGAGGAAATTCATAACAATCTAGAAATTTCAATACCTCATAATTAAAGACCCGATTTTAAAGGATAAAATATGAAATCTCCAAACTATGCCAAAACTTAAACATTTCTTATGGTGAATTCCTTCATATAGTTTTTTTTCTAGAAAATATCATGTTTGATTTCGTATTCGTAATTGGACGAGCCACAAATTCCGTAGTAGAAAGACGATAATTTAACACAAGTTTAGGAACTAAAACTATTATGCTTTCTCCACGGAAATAGAAATTTTCAAATAAAAGAAGGGCCTTTTCTTTCAAAAATTTAGGGTTTCGAGTATTCTCCTTGATTATGGATCCGCATGTCGTCGACAAGATATCTGAGGAACCAGATTCGAAACGCCAAAAGTTGGATGACGAGGAGGACAATCCCGAAGATTCCTCTACGTCTAGCGACGACTCCATGGCTTACGATTCAGATGATGTTCGAATGTACGAGGAAGAATTCAAAAGACATGGGGTAAGTTATGATTTGTGATTTGTATGGTTTCACTTGATTTCGATTTTCGATTTTGAATCTGATTTTTTATTTTTCTCATCTTAAAAAAGGAGTACGATTTTGACTGCTCGAGAGTAGGCCGCGTTGTGGGTTATCGCCCTGTCACATTCGAGGAAAGCGACTTTGCTGACGAACCGGAAACAGACGGAGAATTGATCAATCGGTTATCGAAGACGGCTCTTGATAAATACAATACTGATAAGGTTTGTGTTAGCTAATCTTAGTTTTAAGCAAACACAAGAACAAATCTCTAGGTAATTTATGTTTGATTTTGTGTATAGGGAAACAATCTTGAATTTGTCAAAGCAGTCAAGTCTAATTGGAGTATTGGAGAGGGACACATTTTCTCAATCACATTCGAGGCCAAGGATGCTTCTCAAAGTGAGCCTATACCTTTCCACGCTCGGGTTGGTTACTTTCCATGGAGAACAACTGTCTACGATGTCAAGCCTAAACCATGATCTTAGACAGGTAAGGACTCGATCTGCAAGTCATTGATCCTTCCTCTCTCTTCTCTATTCTCTAGAATCGGTTTAACTGTATTGTTCCTTCTCCATGCAAGTTATCTATAGTTGACACAGTCACACAGATATGATAATCTGGCCGCAAACTTATTTACTGTTATTGGGATAAGCTTTTGTCCATCTTTCAAGTCATGTATATCTCTAAACTTGTATTGCGACAAGTTGTGTATTTGATTGTTAAGCTTCGTTTGGATCTTTTTGGTGTCTTCTTGGTTAGACCATTCTGAGAAAGGTAATTCTCGTGAATACACCAATGTATATATGGCCTACTTAGTGTTCCTACTTCAAAATCGAAGGACTTTAATAGTTTACTGTATTATTTTATCTTGGTTTCCACAATTCTCTAATGTTCGTGCGGTCAAATTAATGGAAGTTTTTTTGTTTTTTTTTTTGTTCTCTCGTTTTTGTTTTAACGTTAATTCCTTTGTCAAGCTATAGGAAAATCTTTTAAAATTTCACAAAAATTTCTCCAGTCTCCATGGAAATGGGAATCTATTTATTTTATTAAGTATCGCTCTACTACTTCAGTTTCTGGTTAGGATGTCTCCATATCAGTTTTAGCTGTTTTTCTGACATTATCAGTTTTAATCTTTTATTATGTACCTTAAAAACCAGTCAATTGATTGATTGTTCTCTCCAACTTTAGGTATCACTCTTACCAACAATGTGATAAGTTTGACTAAAATAACACTAGTAGTGAGAAAAAGACGTCTAAAGTTTGGTTAGTTTGATTTCAAAGGAACATTGGGTTCCTTTCTTCACTTTTGTCTGAATCTAGACATTGTACAGTCGTTATTAATAGGTATGTATATATATGTACGGTGAGATGTCAGACAATAACCAAAAATTTTCCGAAAGTGCATTTCTGTGTAACTATCTCCCTTTCCTCAAGACGTTAGATCTGCATTTTGTTTTCTAGACAAGTGTCCCAAGAAAGAAATTAAAGGGATTGAGAAGGTTTACTTGTATTCCACGTCGTTTTGGCTAATCAATTTTCGGTTTATATCGGTACATATGAATCAGAGCACTACGAGTTGAATTGTAAACCGGAATGTGGTTATTTTAACCGGATTTAATTAATGAGGTGAGATCCCATAAATCGTCGGCTCGGTCCAATTCAACTTCTCAGATAAAACCGGCTCGGTTTACTGGTTTGATCGTGAGTTAAAAAACAAATAAAATTACATTCGTCGTCCTCTTCCCATCATTTCGTATTTTATTCTTTGGCCAAACGTATCTCCAACCAACTGTATTCTTCCCCATCGGCATCGTTGCCTCCAGGTTCCAGAGTTTTTTAGGTATTATCTAGCGCGAGGTTCTCTCCGATCTGGCTCTTCTTCCCGGTAGGTGTAGGCTAAAACGTTAATTGGAGATTCTTGTGTACTCGTCTCTATTGCTCTTTATGAAGGATCAGATCATCCAAAACGTTGTCCGTTGTGCGTTTGTTCGATTTACTCGTCTCTATCATCGCATATCGAAGTGAAATCTTGCATGTTGATTATTTTTAATACGCATATTCCCTGCGTGTGATGGATCTTAATCGATTTTGTTAAATTGAATTGAACTGCTGCCGCGATGTTGATCCGATTACGCCAATATCAGTATCAGCATCTTGGTTGGTAAAGGATTTCTAGATTACTCGTATCGAATCGAAAAACCGGAAGTTATTGATCAGATTCTCTTCTTCATTTTAAACTTTATCGTCGGTTCTGTTTCCCATCTCTCTGTTCGTCATCTCTCTGATCCGATTAGACTTGTATTGAATATTGGTTGGTAACGGTTCTTATACATCTGTACTTGTTGTGAATATGATGGACAAGTTTTGTTTTTAGCTGGAATGGTTCTTGTCTTTGATTGTAATTTGTACCTTGCAGGATCTCTTCTTCATTGCTACTTGCAATGGTTGTCGATAGCTCTGTTTGCCTGTCTCCTCGCCGGAGGCAGGGTCTGTTGCGGGATCAGGTTCAGCTTATTAAAAGAAAGGACTATGGAAGATATGGGATAGTTCCGGTCGAGGATCCGTTGTCTTTTGAAAAAGGTTTTTTACCCTGCGGTTATTCGTGCTTGCCAATTCTTGGCTCGGAAGAACGATGGGCTCACTTTGGTCGGATTAGCTGGTCGGTCCTTCTGGAGCCTGGAAAGACAATCTTCACAACTTCATGCTATCATATACATGGGCAGCTGCTGTGACGGTACTCGTCGGTGTGGTCGATGGAAACTTTGATGGTATGTTACATATTGCCTTGATTCAAATCATTTATTTTTTCATAGGAAATGTTAGGAGAATATTTTCCATCTTTTTTTTTGGTTGCAGACCCACTGTTGACCGGCTATGACCCTTCTTGACAATAAACATGTCCTAAGCGATTGAAAATCTGTTCAAGTCCAGTTCCCGAATTGGTTACAGGTACTTTTTTTTCCTTGTTGTTCTTCACCTTTCCCTGATACAACAATGTTATGGTTGATTAAGATTTTTTTTTCAAAGCTATATGAAAAAAAAAAACCATATACCTTTTAATCATGCAGTACATTTATGTATGATGATAAGTGACTGAGATTTCTTCCCTGGATACCGCATTTTATTTCATAAAACCAAACATTTTAATTGTTGTCTTTTGTTAAAGAAAGAACACACTTTGTCACCCCCTTGATTTTTTTTTTTTTTTTTTTTTTTTTTTTTTAAAAAAAAAAACCCCTTTTTCCCCCCCCTTTTTTTTTTTTTTTTTTTTTTTTTTTTTAATCAAACAGAAACCCCTAACCTAACATTCATTTAGGCCGACTAACTGTTAATTTTGTTTAGTCATGTTATTTGTTAGCTAAGTTCGTAGTTCGTAGGTAAATATAGCTATGATGGCAAGTTGAGTACAGAATTCTTTTATTTTTGGGCGTGGTTTGACCACCAAAACACAAAAAGACACCATTAAACATACAATTTGGTAGAAATAATGTACTAGTAGAGAACATTGTGTTATCAAATGAAATCGCATACAAATAATCAATGTATTTTGGGAATTTTATTGTGTACATTTGAAATTTATTAATATTGGGTTACAGGAATTTTATTATAGAAACAATTACACATTGAAAAACCCACAAATTTCATTTGTGGTTGATCCATTTCCTCTTTCCCATTTCCTCTTCCTCTTTCTTCTCTTTGCTGACTTTTTCGATTAGGGTTCCCATCTATGGGTCTGTAATCAAATGGGGGACAAGAGTATCAGCTTAGGTTTTCCGCTTGTCTGATTGGACAATAAATCACCACATCAGGTTAGGTTCATACCTTGATGTTCCGATTACAAGCAATTTGTTGCAATTGGGTGTGTAATTTATATCATTGTAATCTTCAACAGCTGTTATGGTTGCAACTTGGAGAACATCTGCAAACTCGTCTCCGTCGAATTATGCTCGCGAGGAAAGAAAGCACGCCGATAAAGAAGGTGATAGCAGTGAAAGAGAGGATGACCAATATTGGCCACACCAACTTCAACATCGTCGGTTCATTTTCCGTACAGTTAATTGAAAGCAAAACAATCCATAGTTTGTAACAGTATTAGATCATGAACTTTAAGAATGTCTTGTCTAATGCAACTTTTCAGATATAGCGTAAATGAGCACACATCTAACATAATACACCCTCGAATTCCTGTCATATTGATATTTTAACTCAAGTTTAAGAATTAAAAATATTTTACATTTTTCTCTCATTTACTTAATTCGCAAAGGAACTACCGTGGTTACTTGGTACCAGTTACATTTTTCTCCACAAACCTCTAGAAATAGCTAGCGTGTGTTTTATTTTGATGAACTCATGCATTAGAACAATATGCATGAGAAGTTATTGGCATCAATTCCAAAGAAAGCAAGTGATGGATAATGGTTTTGCTTCATCTTCTCTTTTTTCCCACATGAAAGCATCTGAATTTTTTTCCACATGATTCAGTAGTCCAGTATGATGAGCAATCGATGGATGAGGAAGTGCTCAATTCAATGCGTGATGATCCTGTTTGGCAGGGGTTTGTAAATGAACTTATCATTCTGGGTGATAAGAAAGGCGTGAATGTCCAAGAGCAAGTAAGACAAATTAAGGCCCAAAAGGAGGAGTTTGAAACCTTTGACCTCAAAATTGTGCATAGAAAAAATAGGTAAGAAATTGATTAATGCCACCGGAAATTTGCGGACCTGGAATATGACCATCGTTGATGAGCTTCTTATTGATGAGGACATATCATTGCTTTCAAACATTTATCTTCCTCAAAGCTTAAAGTTTGATCAACCATTTTGGTGTTTTCAGTGAGAATACACTAAAGTGTAAAGAGTGGATATTGGTTAGCTTTTCAAGAGGAAATTAATAACAATCTAGAAATTTCAATACCTCATAATTAAAGACCCGATTTTAAAGGATAAAATATGAAATCTCCAAACTATGCCAAAACTTAAACATTTCTTATGGTGAATTCTTTCATATAGTTTTTTCTAGAAAATATCATGTTTGATTTCGTATTCGTAATTGGCCGAGCCACAAATTCCGTAGTAGAAAGACGATAATTTAACACAAGTTTAGGAACTAAAACTATTATGCTTTCTCCACGGAAATAGAAATTTTCAAATAAAATTTAATAATTTTCTCAACTATGGTGTGTTTCCATAGCTTTGTTGGGTTGTGACTCTAAAATGAAGCAACTATAAATATTATAGATAAAACTCCGAGGAAATGAATTGACATAAAAATCGTCCAGCTCAACAATGGAATTACGAACTTTTTGGCGATGGAATCACCGGTGAAAAAAGACCTCACGTAAATACACATGTTTAATTATCCCTAAGTTCCTAGAAAACATTAACTTGTAGTCAGTTTTTGGCAAAGAAAAATCAATTGATCAAACTGTTATCTGAAAAAACAAAGTCTTCTAACACTTTTTTCATAGTGGATATGAGTCGCATTAAATATCTATTATAATCTCAAATTAATATAGTTTCATGATTCGATAGAAATGTTTGTCTTCAAAATTTCTTATACATTGATTAGTAGTCTTGTTGTATCTCTCAAATTGACACTATCGACGTTTTCATCGTTCTACCCTTGGCCGCGCCGTATCAATGACAACTATCATCAGAAGAAGGCCGTTACACTTGACGGCGGCGGCCGTCCGGTTTAGGCTTGTTCCGGTATCTCCGTTCTCAGGAAGTTCAGATTCTGTTAACTCGGATGAGACTCGTTGCACTGAGTTAACTCGAGTGCCGAGTTTAGTCGAGGGATGCGATTACAAGCACTGGCTCGTGCTCATGAATGCTCCCAATGGATACCCAAATCGAAACGACATCGTCCGAGGCTTTGTCAAAACCTTAGCCATGGCTCTAGGGAGGTAATTTAATCAAGACTTATCTCATAAATCCAGTTTGAAATATTCTCCAAATTCAGTTTTATCAATAAGGGTTCTGTTATCTGGTGTTTTAGTATACATATTGCAATCGAAAAGCCCTTTTTTTTTAGTGAAAGATCGAAACTTTGTGGAATATGATTGTTGTATATGTGCAGCGAAGAAGAAGCTAAGAAATCGATGTACTCTGTTTCCACAAAGTACTATTATGCATTTGGCTGCAGAATTCATGAACCTTTGACTTATAAGATAAGATGTATTGACACAGCTCTCATCTTCTACATTTAGTTCTTAATTTGCTGTGTGGCAAATGCTATAACTGTGGCTTATATTTTGATTGCAGCTCTTCCTGATGTTAAATGGGTTTTGCCAGATTCATTTACAGTGGATGGTGAAAGTGGATATGGAGGTTTGTTTCTTATCCTCAATACAAAACATATCAATGTTTGCTTTAGTTTTGTTATTCCTTTATCAGAGCGTGATATGAGATTGTAAAAATTGGTTCTTTGGTGGACAAAAGGAGCTATGTAGCTTTCAAAAATTTAGTAGCTGCAGGACAATTTGTGTTTCTTAAACATGGATAATTGGTTTTGCAGGAGAGCCTTTTGTCGATGGAGAAGTTGTACCATACGATGAGAAGTACCATGCGGATTGGCTACGAGATCAAACTGATGAGGATGCTGAAATCAGACTAGTCACAAAGAAGCCTAGGAGGAAAAGGAACCAGAAGCTTAGGTCTTCTAGTGTTACTAACATGAACTCTTGTCAAGAATCTTAGGTGTGATGTTTATAGGGGAAAACGATATTTAATCAACCTGAGCTATTGAGTAGATTCCACATCATTGTGTAGCTAAGCTAGCAGAAAAGTGTCTTTAAGTGAAGATTCCAGAGAGTTTGAGTTCCTTAAACATATATGAAGTGTAATGATCTCATGAAAACTTGATAATAAACGAGCTGCTTATCAGTTTCTTTTCTGCTTGTTTTTGCAGAGTCATCATTTTGATGATTCATATTGCGTTAGTCATTATTAGTGACATAACCTGTGAGGTAATGAAGTCTCCATTGAAATAGACTAGTCCACCAATTTGGCTGCTTCTGGTTCTTGTTTGTCAAATCAGGACCATGTAGGGAAAACAAAAATTAGAGGAGAAGAGTTATTCTACACGTCTTTGAGTGGGGTTTGGTGGGATTAAGAAGTCTTTCTTCATGACCAAGGTATGTAATTGTAATCTAATCTGGCTTCATATGAAACTGTTTTATTTGATGCTTGCGTATGTGATCAGATTCTTAATCATTGACTAGGAACATAAGCTTACACCACTGAAATTCTTAGTTGGTGAACTACAGTCAGTTTAGGATTTGATGTTGAAATCTTTATATTGAAAAACAAAATTCCAAGTAATAATACTGTCCCTTTTGAACACGCATACAATTCAGACTTACACATCTGTGGTTACAAAATTGAGATATTGACTGCTAAATAATATCTATGTAGCTCACTTTTTAAGCTACGTTTCTATCACAACATTTCATGAAAATCCTATGGTATGTGACTGTTTTCGTTTATCAAACACAATCATTTTTTGTATTTGCTTTGTATACTATCGTTTCCTAATAGCTATGCCTGTATAAAAATCAAATAATGCATTTTGTGCAATTAATTTACTCTGCTGGAGTGTATAAACTGGTTCCTAGACTCTTGTAGAGAGTAGTGTCTGAATATACGGCACGAGACCTCATTGTCTTGTGTTTACGTCTCTTCCTTCGACCTGCTCTATGTCGTGCACAGGCTTTTGTCTCCTTCTCTGTTTCATCTTTTGGGGCTTTGACATCATCCTTACATTTGACGTCATGAACTTCATTTGCACCTGACACTGGAACAATGTACACAAACGGTCCGTTTTGGATGTCTTTGAGGTCTAGAATAGGCTGTAAGGTCTTGACAACAGCGGTCATAGTGGGTCTTGACTTAGGGTTGTGGCTGAGGCACTGGTAAGCCAAAGAAGCTGCCTTTCTGATGCCTTCAACCGAGTAACGCCCTTCGAGACTTGGGTCTATGATCTGTTCAAGCTTGTTGGGATCTTTTAACATGGGTCTTGCCCAATCCACTAGGTTCCTCCCTCTCTGTGACCTGTACTTCTCCACTGCCTTTCTAGCTGTTAGCATCTCCAGAAGCACCACGCCGAAACTGAAAACGTCGCTCATAGTCGTCAAATGACCTGAAAATGCATCAAATAACATATAAGATATGATTGTAAATGGCTGTGATTTATGACAAGTAGCCTTATTGTTTATGCTCTTATTAACCTGCTGAGATGTATTCCGGAGCTGCATAGCCTTCTGTGCCCATTACACTTTTGGTAAAGTTTGAGTCTTGTGCCTCTGATCCATCTGTGGCTAAGCCAAAATCTGAAAGCTTAGAGCTGTAGTCCTGAAAGGTTTCAGATATGGGATATAAGTTGTTTGACATGAGAATAGAAGAAGTCTTGAGATGCAAAGTAGGAAGAGAAGCATTCGAATTACCGAGCTCAAGAGGATGTTGGAAGGCTTAAAATCTCTGTAAATGACAGGTTTCTCTTCTTTGTGAAGGAACTCAAGGCCTTTGGCAGCACCAAGCAGAATCTTCACTCTTGTTAACCAAGGCAAGGCTCCACCATACTCTGCATTGCACCAAACACAACTGATATTTTGTTAGTAATCTGCATCTCTCTCTCTTTAAGAATCACTTTTATTTTGAACGACTTACTTTGAAATAGATGTTCTTCAAGATTTCCTCGTTCCATGTATTCATAGACTAGAAGTCTGTGATCATCCTCACAGCAGTATCCGATCAAGTGAACAAGATTGGGATGCTTCAACTGACCAAGGATTATAACTTCAGCCTGCATATTTTTTATGATCCCATTTCTCATATGAGCTTAACATATAATACTGTAAATGTGATTCATCAATTTGGAGATAGATGAAAATTTCATTACCAGCCACTCTCTATGGCCTTGTCCACCTTCTCGTTTCAAGACCTTGACAGCAACAGGTTGAGCTTTCAAACCAGTCTTGAAGCTATCATCAACAAACCCTTTGTAGACTTCTCCAAATCCTCCTTCACCGAGGTAATTATACTTTGAGAAGCCTTGTGTGATCGTTTTGAGCTCTTCGTAGGTGAAGATGTGAATGTCTATGAGAAAAGAGTTTGAGAAGTCGTTGAGTGAGATGGTTGAATTGCTGAAATCGGACAAGTAGACTCTGCTTCGAACAGAGGTTTGTTTGGAGAGCATAAGAAGTCTTTCCGTTGATGGGTTTGTTTTAGTCTTCTGGTTTGTGTTGTTGATGCAGCTTATGGGAAGACATATATTCTTCCAAGAAAATCTCATTGGTTTCATCTGAAAGAATCTCTCTCTCTCTCTCTCTCTGTTTCTTTCAAAAGATTTTGTCTCTCTATCTTGTTAATGGTTTATTTTTTCTGAATATATAAGAGATGGTGAAACTTCTTTGAAAAGGGCTAGAGAGAGAGAGAGATTGGTGAAGACTCCAAAAAGTAAGTCTGTAGTCTTAGAAAGCCATCAAATGTGAAGGAGGCATGACATGAGCCACTAAGCACAATCAAATGTGAATAAAATATGCAAAATTAAGTAAGATTATTTTTCTTCAACTCAAATATAATTTTTTTCTAGTACTTTAGGATAAATTTGCATTGATTTCTGATAACATAGAGCTTAGATGTTTGTTATTATAATGTGCAGGGGACATTTTTCAGAGGCACTTTTGGATCCATTAGAAATTTATTTGACTAGCTCAAGCCATCTCATTCTTTTTTAAGCCTATTGGCTACTGTCATACACTTGTAACTTGTTAATGAAATGGTTATATATGTATCATATATTCATTTTCATCTAGAAGAAATGTTGCTTCAGCTAAATATTTTATGTTAGTTCTTTCAATAATAATAGTAACAAGTTGGATTATTTTCTTGCTGTGAAATTAGAATGTAATCCAATACCTTTAGCCACACGGCCCACACCATTGACCTGAATGTACCAACGGTATCCTCTGTTTTCTCCGTTAGGCTGAGTTGTTGAAAGCAAACTAAATAGTTATTTTAAGTCTCGGTCAACTGTATTTTATTTCCTACTTTTGCGATCAATTATAATGTTTTTTTAAATCACCTATTCATTATACATTTCTCATCACGTACTGAATCTGCCATTTTTGTTTCATTCTTTTGGTGATTAAGCTATTTTAAAAAATTTCGTTTAATTAAAAAAGATAGAAATGTTGAATTGTATTCCACTAAATCAGCTCGTGTCGTGTCATACTCATACATAAAATATAGTTGCATTAGCAAGAAAATTCCGTTCGAAATTTGTTTTGTATTTTATTTCTTTTGAATCAAAACTAACTTGGTTATGTTACTACGTGGTGACCGTATGAGATAATGCACTATTATATTTTGGGTTTTCGAGTAGTTTATACGAAGAGAACGGATGTTTTGCTTTTCGTTAATGTCAATTTGATCATTATTATTAATTTATTTTTCAACATGTTAAGATATTGGAGAGAGACAGGGCAACAACTTTATCACCATTTTTTGTTGAAAAATTCCTACCATTTTTCTTTTTATGATAATAATTAATAAGTCTCTCATTTGTCTTCAAGCTACAGTAGCTTTATAAATTGTAGTATAATACGAGCATAAATATAAGTTATTTAGCTGTTCATTATGTTTTTTCATGGAAAAGCTATATACATCAGTAAAGGAAAATCTATAGTTAACTAAATCGTTAATGATGAGAAATTGCTATATCTTAGTGATCAAAGTTGGCTCAAACAAAGATGTGAACTGTGTACAGACCAGTGACACATTTAGCATGTGAGGTAGAAATGCTCCAAATTTCCACAAATCTTATATTTAGTCTTAGTCAGTTAAATATATCAAATCATCATTTGATATACTATGATCTGTGTCAATTGATTCTAGAGAAGTAGCAAAACGTAAACTAAACTACTTACATCATATATAATCACATCTTTTTCTTTCAAGTATGATGTTTTTTTTTTTTTTTTGAACAACTAGGTATGATGTATTTTATGATTTCAGAATATAAATGTAAATAAATTGAACCTTACCGAACTAACTTGGTTGGTTTAACTAATTTGACCTTAACTAATTTGACCTGCAATTTCAAATGGCACTGAACTTGATTTTTTCAGAGCTACACGAATTTTAATTAAAAACAAAATGTGAACGAGATCAATGCATCTAACTAAGAGTTAAAGATACACCGCAACAAGTAATAATATAATATATTTTTTTTGAAAAAAATTGATGAAAATATTCTTATTCCTCAAGCAGAAAAATATTAGATCATAGCACAGAAATATTAAATTTGAATCAATGAATGTAAAAAACTTTTGACTTGGCAGTGAAATATTGAATTTGATGAAAATATGTGTATGTAAATAAGATTAAGAAACGAAAAAGAGAGAAATGTAATCATGATTTCAGGTGTTTCAACTTATAAAAGAAGATTTTCTGGATCCAATTTTGAGTATACTTGAAAAAGAGGAACATAAAATAAAATACTTTTATTTTTTGTGGCAGCCATGGAGTGTGTGTGGACCTTGGTCCACTCAACATCGATATATTCTATTAGAAGAAGAGATAATCACGTGTATTTATGTTGTTGTTTCAAATATATAAATATAAACACTAAACAACAGTAAAGAAACTAAACTCGTTAAGTCCCTTTCTGTTTTGAAATTCACGCCGAGCCACAAAAAGATTTGTTTATACTTCAGCATATTACGTCTGTGCATACACACACATACAAGTGTAATTACGCCTTATATACGGCACCATAAAATCAAACTATTTGGAGTTTATTAAACAAAAACAAAGATTATTAGAAAACTAATCTAAAGTTTTTCAGCTAGACTGCATTTTAACAGATACAAAAAGAGACTGCATTTTAACAACTATAAAGGTTTGTAGGGTTAAGGATTTATGGATTAAGATATTAAACATAGGTAGATTGCTGATCAAGTTAGAAATTGATCACTGAGTTGAACAGAGTCGGTAGACTGAAATTTAACAGATATACACATAGTAGCTTTGATCATTAATTTACCTAATACCATTGTATTCAAAAACAATCTTTGGCCTTGGTCAAATCGGTTGCTGTGCATTCAATGAAGACATTCTTTGTCTGCAGGGTAATTGCTGAATGTGCACCGTTGATAAATGATAATGGGTGGCAGTGACAGCACAGTTCTGCGAAAGTGATAAAAACATAACCGAGAAGGGACATGGCACTGTTTTGTATCAGAGGTATTAGTTGATGAGTCCACAAGGACATAGACTTACTTGCTAAGGTACAAAATTTATATCTGTTGGTTGGCAAAGCCTGAAAAAGAACAAAGATCATAGTATGAATGGCTCACAGAACATTTCAACTATAAGAAAGTGTCAGCATCAAAAATAGAGTAGGATCCTGCAATGAATTAAGGTCACGAGTTCTAATTGCAACCAGGGACCTTCGCCTGAAATATGTAGCTAAGATAAATGAATATCACACCATTTTTTCAGAAAATGGAGCCTTGTAAATCATTAGACGCAAATGCAAGTCACACAATGATGTTGGCTAATAATTGTCAATGATGCAGGAGAGAGACCAAATGAATCTGATTCTTATAGCTGACAATATCATTATACCGGCAAATATTTTGATGTAGCTTATCCTGAAGATCAATAAATCTGTTGCAACGAGCCTCATCAAAAGTTACACCTCTTAACACAGCACAGACAACAACATATGGACGAATCTTTGATGTCAGCAAAAAGGAGAAAAGTTTGTTGCTAACAGCAAAGATACACACACCTAACTTTCATTGCAAGGATATTGTCTTTGCTAAGAGAAGAAGAAGAAGAAGAAGAAGATGACGACTTACAGCGTTACACGTTATGATTAAAATCAGACCATGGCCAATGGGACAAAAAGGATTGATTTTATTTGTAAGTTACTTTGATTCAGAAAATTTAGAATAATTTTTTGTTTTGTTTATCATCGTCATGCATTTTCATCATCTTCAATAACTCCATGCAATTTGTTTGGGAAACAATGGTATTAGGGAATATATTAAGAGTTGGATAAATACAAGTTTGTATAGCGATAAGTTCGTTAGAATCTCGTTGTTATCTAGAGTTGGTATGCCGACTTATCATTGTGTATATATACTCTTCGAGTACATTGAATAAAGGGCAACAGATACAGATCTATTAATTCACATGGTATCAGAGCATAGATCCTAATCTTTCCGATCTGTGCCTCTTTTTATTTTCTGAGTTTTTTTTTTTTTAATTTTCTTTAAGACGTGTTCTTAAAACGATGGCGGGAGACGATGACAGTGTTGGTGCTGGTTCTCTTACGGGTCAAGCCGGACAAGGTGTGGTGGACAAGGTGCTTGTTTCCCCTTACTCGATGTTTTCTTCAGACAATCCGGGTTCTATGATCACGGCAGTTCAACTAAAAGGCGATAATTACAATGAGTGGGCAACAGAGATGTTGAATGCTCTTCAGGCAAAGAGGAAAATCGGTTTCATCGACGGGTCGTTGAAGAAACCAGCAGAAGATCATCCCGATCTAGAATCTTGGCTTAGTGTCAACTCGTTGATCGTCGGATGGCTACGTACGTCTATTGAGCCTCGTGTCCGTTCTACGGTGACGTTTATCACCGACGCTCACAAGTTGTGGGAAAACCTTAAAGAACGATTCTCAGTTGGGAATAAAGTTCGTGTACATCAGTTGATGTGTAAGCTTGCGTCTTGTCGACAAGAAGGGCAAGCAGTGATCGACTATTATGGTCGACTTGCAAAGATGTGGGAGGAATTACAGACCTATCGACCTAATCCTGCATGTACTTGTGCAGCCGCAGCAGCATATGAAAAGGAGAGAGAGGATGAACGAGTCCACCAGTTTGTAATGGGACTCGATGAATCAAGGTTTGGTCATGTGGTCACAGCCATAATTGAAGCTGATGTTTTGCCCGACCTCGGGAAAGTCTACGCTAAGGTGATCCGTGAAGAAGATAGGATTAACTCTGCCAAATCTCGTGAACAACAACAAGAAGCAGTGGGTTTTGCGACGCGTCGTGATACACAAGAAGACTCAGCTGGTTCTCGTCGTGATACTCGTGACACGGCAGGAACTACATCACGTGCTGAGTCATCTCAAGCTGCTGGAAACAGAGGAAAAGACCGTCTCTGCTCTCACTGTGGAAGAACGGGTCACGAGAAAAGCACTTGTTGGCAGATTGTGGGATATCCAGAGTGGTATGCGGATCGTGGAGGCAGAGGAGGTCGTGGAGCAGGTCGAGGAGGAGGACGTTTCGGCTCGAATGGAGGTCGTGGCCGTGGTCAGGTGAATGTTGCTTACGCAACAAGTCATAATGCAACAACGGTTCCTGAGCTCACACCAGATCAATGGAAGGCAATCACACAAATAATCAATGAAAAAGCTGGTGTCTCCTCTGATAAACTTACTGGTAAGAGACATGGAGATTTGATACTGGACACGGGGGCGTCACACCACATGACTGGTGATATATCGTTATTCACCAATCTTGAAGAGACATCCCCGTGTACTATTGGTTTTGCTGACGGAAGTACGACATTGTCAACTCAGAAAGGCGTTGTGTTTCTCAATGATCGTATCTCCTTATATGATGTGTTATTCGTACCAGATCTTAACTGCTCGTTGCTCTCGGTTTCGAAGCTCTTAAAACATTCTAATTGTTTTGCGTTCTTCACTGATGCTATATGTGTTTTACAGGACCGGTTTACGAGGACTCTGATTGGAGCCGGTAAAGAACGTGATGGGGTATACTACTTTACGGATGTCAAAGCTGCTCGAGTAAACAAGACAGATGTTAGTGTTGATCCAGTTTTGTGGCATCGACGGTTGGGTCATCCCGGTGTTTCGGTGTTATCTTCCTTACCTATGTTTTCTGGTGTTCGTTTTTCTGCTAGTCCCAGTCCTTGTGACACATGTTTTCGGGCTAAGCAAACAAGAGAAGTTTTTTCTGATAGTATTAATAAAGCAAGCGATTGTTTCTCCTTGATTCATGTTGACGTTTGGGGTCCTTATAGGAATCCAGCCTCGTGTGGTGCTGTGTATTTTCTAACTATTGTGGATGACTATTCTAGAGCAGTATGGACTTTTTTGTTGTTGGAGAAATCAGAAGTTCGAAGTGTTTTGCAAAATTTCTGTGCATATGCGGAGAAACAATTTTCCAAGTCAGTTAAGATAGTTAGAAGTGACAATGGGACAGAGTTTATGTGTTTAGCTTCTTTCTTCAGAAGTAAAGGCATTATTCATCAAACAAGTTGTGTGTATACACCCCAACAAAATGGAAGAGTGGAAAGAAAGCATAGACATATTCTCAACGTTGCACGGTCTTTGCTTTTTCAAGCTAATTTACCTATCAAGTTTTGGGGTGAGGCTATCTTAACGGCGTCACATGTTATTAACATGACTCCGACAAAGGTACTTAAGGGGAAGACACCGTCAGAATTGTTAATAGGACGAAAGCCTGACTATGCTGAATTAAAGGTTTTCGGGTCGCTATGCTATGTCCATAGACAGTCACGAGATAAAGACAAGTTTGGTTCACGGAGTAGAAAATGTGTTTTTGTGGGTTATCCTTTTGGGAAAAAGGGATGGAAAGTATTTGACTTAGAAACAGAGGAGTTCTTTGTTTCGAGAGACGTTATTTTTAAAGAAGATGAATTTCCTTTCATGGAGTTGCAGAACACTCCGGAGCCATCTCCCACTGTCTTTGCTTCCGGTGACTCGGATTGGTTATTTAAACCACAAGGATCTGTGGAAAACAGGGGGAGTTCTCCCACGCAAGACAATACCAATCCGCTCTCAGCTGAGAATAATGATAATGACTATGTTCCTGAAGTGATCAATACTGCAACAGAACCAACGTCGCCGGCAGTTTTAGATGATGCGATTATTGAGATTGGTCCAGAACTACCGGTTGAGGAAGCAGCTGAGGTTTTAGGCAGAGGTCATCGGGAAAAGATACCGTCTGTCACACTACGCGACTACGTTACTTATAACGCTACTTGTCTAGAAGATACCTATCACGTTCTCTCCGACCCAATCACTGCGTCTTCGTATCTGGTCCAAGGTAATTCACTATACCCTCTCACTGATTACATATCTGACGCAAATTTTTCCACAACACACATGGCTTTTCTCGCCGCAGTTACAGCAGGAGTCGAACCAAAGAGTTTCCGAGAGGCTATGAAAGACAAACGCTGGACTGCAGCTATGGGAAAAGAAGTTGATGCGTTTGAAGCTACCCATACATGGGACATTGTTGACTTACCTCCTGGAAAAGTGGCTCTGGGAAATATGTGGGTGTATAAGATAAAGTATTTGGCCGACGGAAATGTTGAGAGGTATAAGGCTCGGCTTGTGGTTTTAGGAAATAATCAAAAAGAAGAAATTGATTTTACGGAGACGTTTGCACCCGTTGTAAAAATGACTACAGTTCGGAGTATGTTGAGAATTATTGCTGCTGAGAATTGGGAAGTTCACCAGATGGATGTTCAGAATGCTTTTCTCCATGGTGATCTTCATGAAGAGGTATACATGAAGCTTCCGCAAGGTTTTGCTCATTCCGATCCCACGAAAGTTTGTCGCTTACGCAAGTCACTGTATGGGCTGCGACAAGCTCCTCGGTGTTGGAACGAGAAACTTACTACAGCTCTTGTGAAGGCTGGTTTTACACAATCTCCTACTGATCACTCTCTGTTCATCTATTCTCGTGGGAATGTGGAGTTACGAGTGTTGGTGTATGTCGATGATCTGGTTATCTGTGGCAATAACAATGAAGAGATTGTTAGATTTAAAGAGTATCTTGGTCGATGTTTTCACATGAAGGATTTAGGCAAGCTCAAATACTTTCTTGGAATTGAGATTGCTAGAAGTAGTGAAGGCATTATGATGACACAACGTAAGTATGCACTCGACATTGTTGCTGATACAGGTTTAGTTGGGTGTAGACCAGCTCTTACACCGATGGAGCAACGACATAATCTAAGTATGGATAAGAGTAATGTACTTCCGGATCCTCTACGGTATCGGCGTCTTGTCGGGCGACTCATATATCTCACCAATACACGGCCCGATCTTTCTTACCCTGTGCATATACTTTCTCAGTTCATGCAACGACCTCGTGAAGGTCATTGGGATGCAGCGCTACGGGTCGTTCGTTATCTCAAAGGCACCGCTGGTCAGGGAATTTTACTACGTGCCAACTCCGACTTACAGCTCACTATGTACTGTGACGCAGATTATGCTGCTTGTCCTGTTACTAGACGTTCGTTAACAGCCTATGTAGGGTTTCTTGGAGGGTCTCCCATCTGTTGGAAGACGAAGAAGCAAGGTGTGGTCTCTCATTCCTCTGCTGAATCAGAATACAGGGCCATGTCGATTGCTACTCGAGAAATTAAGTGGTTGAAGCAGCTGATGATCGATCTTGGTTATCCTCCAAACGCACCAATCCGTTTGTTTTGTGACAGTAAATCTGCTATTCATATAGCGGCGAATCCAGTGTTTCACGAGAGAACTAAGCACATTGAAGTAGATTGTCATCGAGTTCGTGATGCTATAAAGGAAGGACTTATACGGACGGTTCATGTAAGGACAGAGAATCAGTTAGCGGATGTCTTGACAAAGGCGTTGGGTAAAGTACAGTTCCATAATTTAGTGTCCAAGTTGGGCATTTGTTATCCCCAAGCTCCAACTTGAGGGGGAGTATTAGGGAATATATTAAGAGTTGGATAAATACAAGTTTGTATAGCGATA
>OVBJ01000187.1:0-31846 GCA_900406535.1 Noccaea bulbosa | reverse complement strand
TCTTCGAGTACATTGAATAAAGGGCAACAGATACAGATCTATTAATTCACAAATGGTGATCTCTTCAAGCGCAAATATGCACTCCATTATTCAACATCAATGCGTTTGAGCTTTATCTGTATGGAAATTTTCAAAACGATTGACTTACACGGAGAGTCGAGAAAAGCCACAATTCGACAAACAAAAATAAGCTGAGCTATTTTTTGCAATTAAAAATAATTTTATATTAAATAAATAAAATGGAATGATAACATTTCAGCCAAAACTTTAGGTCACTCTAGCCTCATATCTCTCGTAGTTTTCTAAGTAATCATGGTCAAGAAAAAGAAAACATGAAACGCATATTATGACATAATCAAAATTTTGGAGATAGGACAAAAAAAGGGAGGCTTTATAGACACAATCCCACAACAAAGGGCGACAAATAAAAACATCAAATCTGCTCGGAGTGTTGCCACTGGAAGAACTTGCAAGGCCTTTGGTTCGAGTAAGCTACTTCGGAGAGAGAGAGAGAGAATCAATAACATATATGTTTCATCGGTAAGTTACAACTGCAGATTTAAAAAAGAACATCAGCAACATGAATTTGTATCATCAAGCTTTTTAAGAAATTTATCTGGTCGATGTGAGAACGAACCTTGTTGCCTCTGAAGTAGACATTGACAATACTATTTACATCTGGAGAAACCTGCAGAGATACTAAAATGGTTATATACTAAAGACATTTGCTTCAATCCTTACTTTAATGTAGAAAATTAAGAAAGAGAGCTCTTCGTTGTCAAACCTTAAGGAGTTCACAGTGGTAGGCTCGCAGCAGAATTGACCTGAGACTGAGAGAGACCTTTCTATGGAACTATATGTATTTTGAATGCTATCTGAAAACATGACTCCCGTTTTGTTGAAGCCTGAGATTCTCTACAAGGGACTGATAGTATGACTTGAGGCCACGAATATCATTACCCTGAATACGAAAACAGAGCAAGGAGAAAGAAACTATGTTTAAGTACAGGACAAGAGGTTATCTTTAAATCTATTGTATGTTTGTTTTGATGGTAGCATCGAACCTGCAACTTTTGGCAATACTGCTCCGCCAAATCTTGTGGACAATGTGCTGATGGGAAAGTTTTCGACATAAGATGCATGAGAAATGCATTACCAAATTTCTCATACATCACTTTCTGAGCCGTGATGATTTCCCCAAACAAAACTTGCTGTGTTATTCAGAAGGCATAGGGAAGGAAGAAATCCAATCAGTTTTGGAAATAATACAGTTTACGTTAGAAAGGAGAATTGATCTTATGCTTACCGTATTCGCATCATTGAACTCGAAGGATTTATCGAGTACACTGTACAAACAACAGTTTGTTGCAAAAGCTTCGATCATGAAATTCTGAAAACCTGGAACCTGAAAGCAAGAATAATTCTTTATTATGACATCTGTGGGTCTTCAATGAAGAGAAGAAAGTGAATTAAGATTATTTAGCAGGCAGACCTTCTCCTCGCTATATGGCTTGGCACACCAATCTTTAATAAGCCTAATAAATATCTGCACGCATGCCTATAAAAGAAGAGCGTAATCAGTAAGCGAACAAAAGAGATCATCAAAAGTGTGTGAAAATGTAGCCAAAGGGTATAAGCGTTACAAACCTTACGTACGGTGATATCCTTGTGATTACAAGAAGTGTTCAAAAGCAGCTGCATCATCGGATCTAGGTATGGCCTACTTTTAGGGGTCAGGAATACAGATGAGAGATCGTGTGTGGCTATCACATGAAGAAATGTGTACAGCGTCCTTTGAAGCTCTATCAATTCCCTCATTTCCTACGTAGAGAAAAAAAAGGATTACGACTCTGGAAATTAAGGATGCTACCACACCAACAGGTTCCAATTTACAATTGTAAGATAGCCCGAAAATCATGCATGAGGATTAATATCAAACAAAAATACCTCAGTAACAGCCCCAGGGCGTGAGGGAAACCCATCCCTTGGAATCACATTGAAGATCCTACCAGCAACCACAGGATACACTTCTTCCAGTATATCACGGAGAGAACTGTTGAACTTGCAGATAAGCTGATTGAGCAACACCAAGAAACCAACCATTTCCTTTGGCTGCAACACAATAAGAATATTTTGTTGGAAAATATGTCAAATTAATGTGTCAGTATCTATTACTCCCAGAGAAGCAAGTGAACCATAGGAGTTTCAACTAAATGTTTTGACGAAGCGAAAGCAGTGGAACATTGAACAATATAAGGTGAGCTTTGAAAGTTTCGTTATACCTCACTGTCTGCAAGTAGCTGTTCCAAAGCCTTGGGAAGATACGGAAACACAGAGGATCCAAGGGTATCAACCATACGGTGTATGAATGATGTGACCTGAACAGAAAAAAAGGAACAAGCTGATCATCAAACTGTGAAACAATATTTTTGTGGAATAGAATATGTAGCACTGCAGGTCACAATATGTCTACTTATTAAACATACAACTAAACTCATACCTTACTCCGCAAAGGCTCAACCTTTGGAAACTCAGTCAGAATCCTTAGAAGCACATCTAGTGTCTACAGGCGACAAATGAAGTTTCAGTGAGTAGAATAACGTTGAAAGGCGCAAACGATGATCTACATGATTCATAAGAGGGGGAAAAAACATCTTCCGTACAAACCTGCTTAAACATGAGACCAATTCGAGGACGGCTCCCAGTAACAAGCCGTTCACTGAATCCCTGAATTTCAAACGAAAGTGTAAGGACAAGCCCGGAAGAGGGAAAAAAATCGAAGTACCAACTAACAAATCTCACATACGGAAAGATTTCTATCTGGACAATATTGAATAAAGGAGCACAAACCTTGCTGAGAGCATTAATTGCCACAATAGCGAATTGGATATTTGCAATTTTCATAGGAAAGTCTTCGGAACTTGCAACTTTTGCCTCCACAAGTCCATTCTCAATCTGGTACAATCATATGGGAAGAGTTTGAGTACACTTGACCATAAACGATCCCAGATAGTGTAATGTAAGAGAAAAGTAGGAACCAAAACCTGTTGACACAGGGGGGTAAGCAGTAAAGATAGGTAATCTGACTGCTTTTCAGCTGGGACATCCTCCAACCCTATTATTAAGCCGATGGCCTACAGTAAATAGAGATTTTTAGTTAAGCTGGAACAAGTTTTTTTTTCCAACTTAGAAGTACATATATGAAAACAGCAGCTTCAAGGGGCAAGTCATAACCTCGAAAATGTGACTGCCATCTTCAGTTCCTGAGAGTTCACTTGATGCAAAGTTCATGGTCGTCAATTGGGACAGCGTATCTTGGAGATTCTGATTTTTTTCCCAAAAGGATATATTGGTTAGACAAAATATTATTCAAACATATAAACCGCAATTACAGAAATGGTTACAGACAAGTGAAAAATCATTTCCGTACCTGCAGGATATTGTCAATGTATGGAACAAGCTTTGATTTTAACAATTTCACAATTCTCATGAACAAGTAACAAGCTCTACGGCTCACAAGAACATTCTGGTGATGCAAACCCCTTTCATCAAGGAAAGCACCAAGAACATTGGGAATGTACTGTGAATTTTCCTGAATAAACTTCATGTACCTTGTTATGTTTTCTAAGTACACTAATGCAACTAATCTATGAGAATGACCAGGGAACTGTGTGGTCAAGAGCATCGGAATCAATTCACTCAAACATCCAGATCCTGATTTCATGGCCTCCTCCGTCATAGACTCTCCAAGCGAATACAAAAGCGAGAGCGCAGCTTCTACTTCTTCCACATTTCTCTCGGACGAGGACTCAACAGCCTTTGCTAGAGAGTTTCGAATGAAATGCTGAGTCACTTCAGGAGCAACACGTCCCACTGTACGTAACAAGACAAAGAGATCTTTTCTAAACTCGGACATTCTATCTTCCTCTTCCAACCCAATCTTATCCAGCGCATTAAGGTTATTACGATACATAGGATCATAGCAAATCTGAATTCTAATCACTTCAAGAATCTGAGTAATATGGAGCAGCTGCTTCTCCTTTAGCGCAGGAAGACCTTTAAGAGTTGAAACGTAACCAAGGAGAAACTGGACGATGCTAAAAGTTGAATCCACCTCACAGTTCCGCATAACAAAAAAAACCGATGGCAGAACTTCGTTCAGCAAATCCATAGAGAGTGCCTTGGTGTCCTCTGAGTTCAACCGCTTATGGCATTCAAGAACCTCAACAGCATAGCCAGTAAGCAAAGCAGACACTTTCGACACCAGCTCCGAATCAACATCATCCGAAACTAAACCAAAAACACGGCTTATTTGAAGGGTCTGCAAAAGGGGAAGCTTTGACTGTGGATCCATCCGCTTAGAAACCATTGCCAAGACACACCCAGCCGCTGCACCACGGACTTGATCAGACAATCCGTCAGACAGAATCAACTCAAACAGCAGCGGAACAAACGCATCGTTCGCAACCAAACCAATATCAATCCAAGAGACGAATCTTCTCATACAATCTAACACAGTAGCAGAAAGATCAGGATCTGAATTCCTGTACAACGATACAATGTCATACCAAGCTCTAGCAATCTGAGGGACACATTGCTGCCTCATTGCGTCCTTGACACGAGCAGCAACAGATATCTCCTCAGCTGTTCGAGGGTAATCCAAGCTAATCAACTCATCATCCAACGCATTCAAAACCCGGCAAAACATGTCGATCACAACACCGCCTTTGCTCAGGTGACGCATGAAATCAACAAACACCGACGACCAAATCAAAGGGTACTCGAAATAGATCAAAGTAACCAGAACCTGAGCAAGCTTGTTCTTCACAAATGGCGGTCCTTCCACAACTCTCACAGCGTTCTCATTATCAACAGCCTCCAAGCACGCCATGGAGAAGACGGATTTCCTCACGTAGCTCTGCTCATCCGAGCTCATGGATCCGTATTTGACCCTCAAAACATCTTGAAGCGTTTGCAGACACCAGAATTGGACTTGGACGAGGTTAGAGAACCAAAGCTTCTCGATACATATACTGCAAATAGATGGGGTTTCTTTGATTTGCTGACAATAAGTGACCGCCTGAGACTGTAACGCCGAATCGACAGCACCAGATTCAAAGCTGATTAGTATTGCTTTCTCAAGGTCATCCATTGTTAGTTAAATCCCTCCGAAAACCCACCAAAAACCCTCAAAACCCAGATTTATCAAATCCAGTCCCGTTTATTGCATATAAGTCAACAATGCTTCAAATCAGTATCGTCACCGAGCCCCGAGGCTCGTTCTTCTTCTTCACCGTTCCCTTCCCGTACCAGATTCTGATGCGGAGTTACAAAAAAAACGCGAAGATTCGTTGAGTGGGTTTCGCTTACCAGAGAGTAAGGATCTTCGCGATTAAGCTACAACAGGGATCGGATTTATCGGAGTGTGAGCTAAATTAGAAAAGGGAGTGGAAACCCTAAGCTGAGATTCTTCGAATTTGAAGATTTAGTGAATATTTTTTATTTATTTGATGAGTTTATAGAAAATTGCCTCTCAGGAGGATTTATATGAAGAAATTTGTGAGACTGGGAAGAAGACGGAGCTCGTAGGGTTTTTATACAGATTTTATTAGCGTAGAAAAAAAATGTCACAAAAACTGTGAATAAGGAAATATCAGGAAATATTTATATTGTTTATATTGTAATTGAAATTAACGGCGAGCTAGTTTGATGAAATCGGCCCATGGGCTTTAAATAACCCAAATCTGTAAGAATAGGATAAATTTTTTATTTTTGTTTGGTCAAGAATAATATAGGATGATTAGTAGTAGTAACCTTTTTTATTTTGTTAAAGTTTTTTTTTTTAACCAGGTATCCGGGCCCCACCACTGGCGGTCCCGACTAGATTAATCGCCCTCAAGTGTGGTCATGGTGGGGGGTGCACCACGCAGGCACAGCCTCCCTCCGGGTATTTACGTAGGCCGAAGCCCATGGCCGCGTGGCCCCAACAAGTTGTTTGCAGCTGTGGGGATTCGAACCCAGGCGTATTGGGAGTTTCACCCTTAACCTGAAATCCCTCCTACCACTAGCCCACCTTGATGGGGTTGTAGTAGTAACCTTTATATATTGAGAGGTTAGTTACACATACAAATCGGTTTTGAAGAGCTTGTAGATTGGGATGAAAAGTTGATAGGTGTTGAATTTGAACTAAACCTCTTTGCTGATGGTTGACCAGTGTAGCCAAATAAAGTGATGGACTATGGTGTTGGAGCCTTGGAGCTAGGGTCTTTCTAATTTTAATATGCATATATAGTGTCGATGTGAAAAGATTTTTCAGTAAATCTATACACATCTAAATAATCATTTACTGGCATACTACATAGAGACATAGTCATGAGAAAAAGAAGGATGGGACGTGATTCTGAAAATAAATTTGAAATATTGTTTGTCAAATATAATTACAGTCTTCTCATTCCAGTATTTTGGTAATTCATGATTAAGTTCTTCTACTATTTTACTATTCAGTTAACATATCACTCAAATCTAATATGAAATGACACCGAGAGCTGATTAGATATGCCATTTTGAAGATAGTTGGAGTACTTGTCAATTCGAACATATCGGATATATATACAATATTGAATTAGTTATCAGTTTCATAAATTTATGGCATATTCGTCTACATGCACTTATATATTGAATCATGCATAACTACACATTTTGGTTCGTTTTTAGTTTTCTTCAAAGTTGGTTGACACTTCTACGTGAGTATGGGACACGAATTATGTCAAAACTCAAGGTGGTCTGAAAAATCGAATAATATCGTCATTATACTAATAGAGAACTCACATCATCTAACAAAATTCGTAATTCACTAAGACAACACATAGATTTACGTCGTAATCCCCGAAAAAAGAATCAGGATTCCAATAAATATCTCATTACCATTAAGAGAAGAGGCACAAAGCCCTATACAAAAGTCAGATGCAAGTGCCCAGAAAAGAATGTGTAATAAGAGTAAGAAAGAGAAACTTCCTCTTCATTTATTTCATGCTACGACAAAACTTCACCGCCATCTGTTTTGTCTTAACTCTCTTTCGCATTTTCCTTTCTTCGTTTTTTTTTTTTGTTCAAATTTCCTTTCTACTTCTATTTTTCTTTTTCAGATAACGAAAAAAATCTGCTAGAAAACAAATAATCACATGAGACTACAAATCATATAAACACACGAAACCCTAGCTATATATAGTGGGGAGAGAGCGAGGTAGAGAGAGAGAGCAACAGGAGAGAGAGAAAACAATCAAATAGATGAACAAATGGGTGGGCTTTTCTTTGACACCTCGTTTGAGAATCTGCGATAGAGATCAGGAAGAAGAAGAAGAACCTCGCCACGAAGGAAACTATGTTTTCACCGATCAGCAAAAAGCTATTATGCCTCTCCATTCGGATGGTTCTCTCTTCTCTACCGATCCTCGTGTATATATTATTGAATCTCATGCATTTTCAACTCACAACTAATTGATAATCAACGAAATGGCAGTCGATGATGTTTATATTAGGGAATATTATTATAAATGTTTCTTACTTGATCAGATGTAGGACACATGCCCACATATAATACTGTATATATATACTATATGCATTAAATGTTGTTGGTTATGCGACTATTGATATTCTTAATTTTGTTATATATAGTTTGGCAATATGATATTAGCCTTGAGCAGCATCACGAAGACGTGCCAAGGCTAGAAGATTTCTTCTTCAACCTTCATCAAACCGAGTGTCCTCCTAACCAAACCAATATCAATTGCGCCACAATGGCTAACGGATTAAACCCACCCGGTTACCTTATCCACGAACAAACCATAGCTACGCCACAATACTCGAATCTAAATCCAAACTTAAGCCATAACTATGGAGCTTTTGAAGAAGCCGGTTCCGTGTCGGTTTTCAACTCTTGGTTAAGGCAAGGCACTCCAACATTTCAACTCTCGAATACTTATGTTACTGAAGAGGGTAGTACGAGCAGTATTAGTAATTTTAGTCACGAAAAGACTGATTACAACACAAGTGGCTCGACGCTATTGTTGGCTATGAGCCGTGACGCCATTGGTTCTGATATGATCAAAGAGTTGAATGTATCTGTACCGGTGGAAGAACCGGTCAAGGTAGATGAGAAGCGGAAGAGATTGATCGGTAAAACTCAGGTTAAAGAATCGGTTCCTCGGAAGACCGTTGATAGTTTGGGACAGAGAACTTCTCAGTATCGAGGAGTTACAAGGTACGTACGTAATTAAATATTGTTGAGGCCTCGAACTTACACGTAATAAGAATGTCAATGTGACCAATATATACATATACAGTACTATTATTTTGTTTTCTTAGTTTAGTTTTGTGGACATGTATATCCACACGTATGTACAGACATAGATGGACAGGGAGATATGAAGCTCACTTATGGGACAATAGCTGTAAGAAAGAAGGACAGACGAGAAAAGGAAAACAAGGTTAGAAACACATTTTTAAAAAATTAATTCATTCCGATTTAATTAAGTTACTAACTAATATTGTGATGGAAAATCATTTATTTTAGTTAACGAAAAGTTTACTGACTTTTTCATTTTATTGGTTTCCTATGTACATTCCAATTCCCTTCTTGATCAAATCGATCACAGTATATCTTGGTGAGTGGAAACTTTATTTGAACAACCTATATATTCTCCAAGGGATTGACTTTTTTGTTGCCCTAGTTTTGGTTTGAACATTATATATTTAGCTTGTTTTTTTCTTTATTTGATGTTATTGAAAAACATTTTGAACTATAAACAATGATATTTTATCCCAAACAAAAAAACTATAAATAATGATTTAAGAAATACTATGACAGGAGGGTATGATGATGAGGAGAAAGCAGCGAGGGCTTATGATTTAGCGGCTATCAAGTATTGGGGTCCCACTACCCATATAAATTTTCCTGTGAGTCTTTGACATGGACTACCTCCACTTGTATATTTGCATGCCAACATAACATTTTTATTATTTGTTTCAGTATTTGGATCTAGAAACTAGCATGTTCTAATTATTTTACGAATTTATTGGCCTTATGTTGGTGGAACATTATATATATAGAGTTGACTTGTAATGGAAATTTTGTTCGACGCTTTTAAATTCAGTTGAGTAGTTACGAAAAGGAGACAGAGGAACTCAGAAACATGACTAGGCAAGAATTTGTTGCCATGTTGAGAAGGTAAAATCAAGTCTAAAACCACTACTCTCTTCTCAATGTCTACAAGATTAATGTATTTATATATGATATATATCGAGCTATATGCAAATATTTAACTAAAAACGTGTGTGTGAATTCTCATATAGTACCCTATATTTATAGGAAGAGCAGCGGATTTTCAAGAGGAGCTTCGGTTTACAGAGGAGTCACAAGGTTTAATTTGGACATAACAATCTTGAAAACGTATGTATATATGCAGCATGTTACATGACCATGATCATGCTTGTGTAACTTAAGCAGGCATCATCAACATGGAAGGTGGCAAGCTAGAATTGGAAGAGTAGCTGGAAACAAGGACTTGTACCTCGGCACATTTAGTATGAAACAACTTCTATATATGGCATGGTTAAATAACATAAGATATTTTATACATACACTATTTTTATATCAAATATTTGTATTGTTTTGAAGGCACGCAAGAAGAAGCAGCAGAGGCGTACGATATCGCGGCAATTAAATTCAGAGGCGTAAATGCTGTTACTAATTTCGATATAAACAGATATGATGTGAAGAGAATATGTTCAAACTCTGCGATCATCAATAGTGACCAGGCCAAAAGTTCTCCCGACGGCTCCAAGCCTCCAATGCCGGCCAATAATGACCACCCGTGAAAGTCCTTGCGGGAGAAAGGAACGGTGAGACTATTTCGATGTTGAGCTTTGAGGAATCCGATGACTGAAATAGTGAAATAATATAAACAATTTCGTCGATCGCTTATTTTATCATCATTATATTCTGGTGTAGTAAAACATTAGATAAAACGCCAACACAAAGTATTTATCGAATTAGGTTATCAAAATCCAAGATTACTACAGTATATTTTAGTATACTGTATATTTGTGGTGTAAATCCATGATGTCATGCATGAATGATAAGTGAAATTTTAAATTTGTGGTGTTTATCCAGTATATGTATTTACTCGTTGAATTTCGCATTTGTGTTTTTCTTGAAAAATTAATGCATTCAATATTTGTAGCCTAAAATGCATTTGATTCATATCCTACTTCACTATTTCGAAATACTCCCTCTGTTTCTAATTATGAAAAATGAAACATTTTTGTTGTTTTTTAAAGATAAAACTTCTAGGTTTTGGATGCATTTTATTAATTTATAACAAAAAATTCAGATTTTCTGGATATATGATTGGTTTAAATTTATAGAAAATTGTTTAGTTTTAAGTAANTTTGGGAAAAAAAAAAAAAAAAAAAAAAAAAAAAAAATTCTGTTAAAATTCTGAAAAAAATTATCTTAAAATTAAGACATGAGTATATTAACCGCACGAAGTCAAGAAGAGGCGATTCCCTCAACTTGTGTGCCTTATTTTGTGGTGGTCGTACCTTAAAAAGACAGCGTTCGATTTATTAGAACTTGGAATATTCGAATTCATTCCATGTCGTTCTGTTAACACGTAGCAAGCTAGCTAAGAGGACATGCCTTTATATGAAATTGTTGCTTAGATTCGAGTCGTGCGTGTCTTTGGTCTTTTATCAAGATTTAGGAACTGCTTCTCCTTCTTTCTTTTGCTTATATAATTGGGTAGTTTCCGATTGAGACCATTCATCTGTTTTCGCCGTTGATTTGAGACCATTTTGAGAACAGAATTTGAAGCTTCTCTTCCGTTTTTGATTTTAGGTGAATAATCCGAGATATATAAATACTTTTGTTTAGATTCGAATACCCAATTAGAGAATTTGTTTTGTCTTGGTTCTGTCTTTTTTCTAGACCTTCAAGCCAAGATAGTGTTCATTACCACAATGGTCAAGTAGTCTACTACTAGCTAGCTTTAAAAATTATTTTTAAAAAAATAACTGATAAAATTGATCATACCATTACACAGTAATTTGGGGTGTGAGCGTATATGGATTTAAGCAATATATGTAGTCATACATACCACTAACTCCAAGATCCCATGAATCTCTCATCTGCATGCATGACTGCATCAGTACATATACAAAAATGTGATGATGGGCCTTATTGATAAAATAATATTAAAAAAGAAGATCCAAACGGCCCGAATTGAGACGTAGTTTGGACCCACGGATCTTCAAACAGCCGTCGTTGTTCGGATTCGTCAACTTCATAAAAAACGTACTTCAGATGTGCAAATAGGTTCCTTTGGATTAGTTTCTCTCCTTTGCCATGAAAGGAACCCTAATCGAACAATTCTGAGATTTTGAGCTCGATTGACTAGCAAATTTCGAGATTCCTGATTCCTAACTCTTTTCCCCCCCAACAAATCTCATTTTGCCTCCTTCGTAATTTCTCAGAATTTTTCGTTTTCTATCTCCATGGAACCGCCATTACCGAGTTTAAGACTATTTCTTTTGTGCTTCGTCTTCTTCTTCATCTCTGCTTTCATCTTAGTTGATTCACAATCGCAAGATCCATCCATTTCTCCTCCACCTCCGCCGCCACGAGTCCCGCCACCTCCGGTGAGGGCCGGGATTAACAAGGCGATTCAGGAGAAGCATCATCACCACCGGAGAAGAAAATGGAGACATAGAAAGAAGCAAAACCATCGGAAGCAGAAGCTGAACACGGGAAAGACGGTGGGGTTTTTCTTCGCCGGTGTAGCGGCAGCTTTGCAAGTCGTCGTCGCTGCTTTCCTGCTTTTCAAAAGACGACAGATTCTTCTCCGTAAGATCAATGATACACACTGATTGAGAGATTCGAAGCTCATTAGGCATCTTCTTCCTTCTGATCTGGATCTTGTCACACATTGCGGAAATTTACAATTGGAGTTAAGTCATCTCAATTTTGGTCTTGTAAATTTTTAGTCTTTCAAAAATTTGTTGTTTATAGATTTGAGTAATCTAAAATTTCTGATGATACTTTAAATCTTTAATCCTATAGTCAAATTTGGTTGGTCTCATTGTCTCAATCTGGAACCACTTGTTTCAATGGAAAAAGACTAAATTTTGGGTTAATAAGTGTTAGTGAAAGTTCATAGATTCCCTCTTTAATTTGATGATACATTTAGGAAAAATCTGTCTGAAGAACTCTTTTGTGTTCTTGATTCCCAGCGATTAGATCTTAAGTTAACAAGAGACTGAAGGAGGATTGTAGTACGCATCATCATGACTCCTTTTTGTATTGTCCTATAGGGTTAATGTCATACGTATCATGTAGAATAATTGCAGTAGACCGATCTAAAGTTATGGAGTTGGGACCACTCTATAATCCATGTGAGAGGCCGGTCCTAAAAGTTAGCCATCTTTGTTTTCTTTCTCTCTAAATTGCACCATTGGAAGGTTCACACAGGTCAATGCTTAACTTAATCAAATGAAAACTTGGGGATCTTAAAATGAAAAACTCACATACAATGTAATAATGTTGACAGGCTTTGAAGAATTACAAGGAAAAAAAACAAAACAGAGAAAACAAGATCTCAATAAAGAGAGAAGAAGAAGGGGAAACAAGGAGTTGTTGTTTTTAGTCCCAAGTCTTTTCTTAGCCAGTTCCTCCAAGAACACCTTTAAGCTTCTTGACAGTAGTAGGGTCAAGGAAAGTAGTACCGACGACGAGGTCAGTGGGGAGATTGTTAGCAAAGAGCGCGAAATCGAGAATCTGCAGACCGGGGTTTGCGCTGCTGAAAGTGACAAACGCTGCAGCATCGGATTTCCCAGCATTGATCTGGAAATGAAGCAAGCCCTGAGGGAACACCATGACCTGTCCCGGTTTAAGCGTCTGCACGTACACAGTGTTGGCAGAGGAGGAGATAAACCCGGCTGTGATGGAGCCGTCGAGGACGAAGAGAACCTCAGAGGCACCAGGGTGAGTGTGCATTGGGATCACACCTTTAGGAGCTAAGTCAAGCCTAGCCGTGGAGAGGCCTAGACCGTTCAGACCAGGGAACTGAGCGACGAAACCTGGCGTGACCGCAGCGCTGATGATGTTCGTGGTGTTTCCAGGAGTGCCTAGGGAGAAGACGAAGTCTTTGGCTTTGACATGAATGGGACGAATGCAAGGGTAACCCGAAGGGGTTTCGGCTTTTTTCAGGTTTGCGACACAGAAGTCTTGAACAGAGGCATTGGATAGAGCAAAGAGAAGAGATAAGAGGAAGATATTGCGCAACATTTTGATTTGATTTTTTTTCCTTTTTTGGTTCTCTATTCTTCTCTCTTCGCTTGTGTGTTTATATAGAGAAGCTGGTGGATAAACTGTGTGGTGAACATTCGAAAGACGGAGATAAGCTTTTTGAAACCATTATGGACGTCCGTAAAGAAGGACCACCCCTTAAGATACAAACAAAACGCCTCTTTTCTTTGCCTGCCTGTTTTGCATCATTGGATCGCTACTGATCTTAATGATGATGTAGACACCGATATCTAATTGCGACGATGATTTCGGGTTTTGATTAAAAAAGAAGCCAGTGGATTCGGATTTTAGAGAAGAACAGCGAGCAGACAAAAAAAGAGTGAGCGATAGATGACATCAAGAAGTTCAAGTTTCTTTTCTTTTTCTTCTTGTAGACTTAACTTGTGGATCAAGTAAGTAGAAGAGAGCAAATCACGTCCGTTAGTCACTCACAATTACGTCGGTAGTTGGAGTTATGAATCAAGAGACAAAAAAAATTGTCACAAGTGGAGATTAGTTGACGTAGAGAATACGAGGGAGAAGATGTGGATACGTATATGTGTTGTAATGTAGTGTGGACCAGAGTCACATGTGACGAAACCATTACAAGACACTACTTGACAGCCAGAAAAGAAGCTTATGAAATATTCTTATATAGATCCCTTCTATTTTTCTTTGCCTTATTGCAAACTAACAATGTGTGGAGTAAAACTAAAACGTACAACAACGACATCTTTTCTATGTAGTATATTGGCATTCATGGGCTGAAAAAATATATAACAAATAGGCTTTGGCCCATAAGTGAAGTTTCGGCGGGAAAATCGTAAAGAAAAAGAGATATCATTTTTCTTTTTCTTTTATGTATCTTTAGATCTCTCTTACTCTGTTGTCAAATGGTTTGGTGTCGAAAGGATAACTTGCATTTTGCCACACGTAATGTTCAATTGCCAAAATGAAACCAGCAAGGCAGCAGCAAACAGAGAGATTACTCAAATATAATGAATCGAATCGAACCGGACTAGACCGAAACAGATCTTAGACGGCTATGATTCTCTCTAATTTTAACCATAACCAAAATTGTCTCTCTAACAGACACACACACACATGCAACACCACCACTAAACGCCATAACGCCACCATAATTTCCAGAAGATCATCATCATCACCACACTCTCTCTAATGGCGTCGATGAGACTCGTCGTTCGTAATCTCCGCCGCTACATTTCTATCGGAATAACTCTCTTCCGGACCCTCTTTTGGTGTATATCCGATAATTTCGATTACCCGATACTAATCAAGCTCGCCGACTCCTTCTTATCTTTATATTTCATAGTTTTCTGCGATCTCCGCCCGATCACCGTAGATTTAGACGATGGTGAAACCACCGTACATTTCTGGGTCTCCGGCCACCGTAAAATCACCCGTCCGAACCTCGTCATGCTGCACGGCTACGGAGGAAATTCGAAATGGCAGTTTGTTCACCAGGTTTCCGATCTATCGAAATCGTTCAATCTCTTCATCCCCGATCTCGTCTTCTTCGGGAGATCGCACTCGAGAAACACCGACCGGACCGTGGAGTTTCAGGCGAGGAGCGTCGTCGGAGGTTTGAAGAGGCTGGGCTGCGACGGAGGTTCGGCGGTGTACTCGATCAGTTACGGAGGATTCGTGGCGTACCGGATCGCGAAAATCTGGCCGGAGATGATCGGGAAATTGGTGATCGTGAGCAGTGGAGTCGGGTTCACGCAACAGCAGAAGATGACGGAGGTGAAAAAACACGGCGGAGATGTATCGGAGATTCTCGTTCCGAGGAATCCGCGTGATCTCCGGATGTTGGTTAGGGTTTCCATGAATACCGGTATCGCGTTCATTGACTGGATTCCAGATTTCATCCTCTCCCAATTCATCGCTGTAAAAGTTCTCTGTTTTTCGTTTTTTTGTTAATTACCGATCATGCCCCGTGATTTATGTTTTGTTCAAAAAAGTAACCAACACATTATAAATATTGCAGAATCAGTCCTCAAGTTGTAATTTTTTTTTGTTTTGTTTCAGGTGATGTACGAGAGAAATCGGCAAGCACTTGTTGAGCTAGCTAAGAATTTGCTGGAAAGAGAAGAAGAGCCAGAGTTCTTTGCAATATCACAGGTCATTATAATTTACTTTTTTTTTGTTATTTAATTCCAGTATTAGGCTGAGATCATTTTGATCTGTAACATCAGCTTTAACTTAAACCGAGTGATTAAAAAATTGGACGAATTTTTTTGGGTATTAATATTTCAGAAAACGTTAATCGTTTGGGGTGATAAGGATAAGGTCTTTCCCTTGGAGCATGGACGTCGTCTGCACAGGTAAAATAATAATAATCGTGATTAACAAACGAAATTCTTTAATAATTATATCCCTCCAATCTCTCAGTTTCAGTTAAATGGTGAACTATAATGTTCTTTGGCATAATTTTGGCAGGAATCTGCCAAACTCGAGTTTAGAGATACTGAAGGAAGTTGGACACGGTGTGAACATTGAAGCACCAACTACTCTTAACAATTTGATTACCTCGTTTGTTTTAGGTGTTTCTTGACTTATATCTCTGTATAGTTTTCTGACCATATATAGTACAAATTTTTATATAGATTAACTATCATATATTACGTGCACCAAAAGTTTTAAAGAATTCAAAATATACAACCACTTTCATTCACAAAATACAGTTGCATACCATAATGGCACTCAAAAATGGATCCTTAATCCCTATAATGAGAATTTGATTAGTGATTATCCGAATGCTACTAGTTATACAACAAAACCCTGTTTTCAAATAATATACACTCCATATCAGATAATAGATTTAAATATTATAGTTTAACCGTCTAGGACCACTGTCACTATTACAGTATTACCAGATTCTTTACCTGAAATAAACAGGTTTAAAAAGACAAAACAATAAAACAAATATCACGGGTCGGGTCACAATTATCCGCTCCAGATGTCTGGTTCGCTCTGGCACACTTTAACCTCCATAACTCTACCAAAACTGAGAGGCAGAGTAAGTACAGGCCAAAAAGATCTCATTTTTTTCAAAAGGTTAAAAAGATAAGAACATTTATAATATATTCCTCTCAAATCTCTCTCTGTCTCAGACTGTTTGTCTACAGACGACAAGTAGATTCCTTTTTCTTTGCTTTCCCAGCATCCAATAATTGTCTTATAATTTTCTCGAGAAATAAGATTCTTGTTTATTAATTTCCCGAGAAAAATTATCTCGTTTTCCTCTCTCTGCTATTCTGTTCCCGGAGCTTTGTTCTTTTCTGCTTTCAAGGTAATCAAACCGGATTTGGAGGAGAAAAAAAATCCAAACTTTGTATATTATCAAGCTTTGCTTTTGGTTTCTGGCTCTTAAATTTATAGAATTTACATATTGTTATGAATTTGTATGGAATCGGTTTCTACTTTTGATGAGATTATCTCACTATAGGTGAAAGTTCTCTAGGCTACTTATTACAGAACAGCTTTTACTTATTCTCTTTTTATCTATTTATAGATCTCTTTTTGATTTTTTAGAAAACATTGATTGGCATCTTGTCCGAAATTGAAGGTTCTGAGATTGATATATAACTGAAAACAAATAAAGAATTTTATCTTTGCTTCTGTGCTAGTAGAAAAGTGGAATTTTATGTGAGATCAAGAAGAAGAATAAACACTGTTAAATGTGAGTTTTTAAAAGCTATGTATATTTTAAACCATCTTTTGTTTGTAAAACTGATATTGTTTAATCTCAGGAACAAGATCAATCAAGATTTGAGCTTGGTGGGAACAAGAATGGAAGGAGATTTGTTTTCTGGATTTGGAGAGAGATACCAGATGGATGGTAAATTGTTGCAGAATTTCCAGAAGAGCTTTGTTCAGGTTCAAGACATTTTGGATCAAAACCGGCTTTTGATCAACCAGATCAATCAGAACCATGAGTCAAAACAAGCGGATCACTTGGGAAAAAATGTTGGTTTGATAAGAGAGCTCAATAACAATATCAGAACAGTGGCGAGTCTTTATGGAGATCTCTCTCATTCTTTCGCTAGATCGATAGATGCTTCATCAGAAGGAGAATCTACTGGGACTTTGAAATCTGATGGGAAGGCTAATAACCAGAAGAGATTTAGATCCGGGTAATGTATCAAGATATGGATCTTACTTCTGTAGATTCAGAGTTAATTTGAGTGTGGATTCAAGAAATGACTTGTTGTTGTTGAACAGATAGACATTGCATGAGGGCCTTCAACAGTTTTACTCCGTAATTTCTGTTGAAGTGATATCTACTTAATGTCATGGCTTTCATTCTTCTTTTGTTGCATTTGAGATGTCTGTTCTGCCACCAACTGATGCATTTATGACGAGTTAAAATTATCTACTATCATCTTTATGCACTTCAAACAGGTTCTTAGAAAATGATGTGTGTCTATGATTTATTTGGTTATAGAATTTACTTGTTGACCATTTTTTTTACAAAAACTCAAAATTTAGAAATGTTCATATGAACCTTTTTTTTTAAAGCTAAGTTAGGTATGGAAACTCAATTAAAATAAGAAAAGGGAAAAAGTTTTGAAGTGTACTAACAAAATCTGATCTAATAAAAGAAGGCCATAAAAGAGAATAAAAGATGATGATGATACATGTTGCCTTTGTGTTTGCATGATCCTTAAAAGTCAAAAAGACAACAGAGACTTGTTGTAGTTCTAACTTTAGTTAGGTATTTTATTCCTCCTCTTTTTCTCCAATTTGTACACAAGTTTCCAAGTTGTTTTTTCACAACACAAAAAGCTTCTCTTTTTATTTAGCTTTTGGACAATAGAATCCAGAACTTTTTGTTTTCTTCACTTCATGTATTGCAACTTCTTTCTTTACCGTAAATACTCCATATAATTTGTTTAACGGTCAAAGGGAAATGTATTGAAATTGAGATTTGAAGTGATTTAGAGTGTTTTGATTTTTAGTGAGTTTTTAAATGATTTTGTATGAATCATAGAAGTTCAAGCGATTTTAGTTAAATAATTCTAAAATCTCATCTAAAACCAAGTGATTTGAAGTCTCTTATTTTTAAAATCTCACCAGATCACTCTAAAATCAAATCTATTTTTTTTAAATCCAATGTTAAAAATAATTCCAATAACAGTGGATTTGAAAGTGGATTTTAAAATCACAAATTCAATAACACTGAATTTTAAAAGGTTTTTAGAATTTAAGTTTGAATAACAGTGGATTTGTCATTTTAATACAAATCAATCCAAATCACTTCAAATCTCAATTTCAATACACCGTCCAAAGTGTTTAGAAGATATGATTGAGTCTAGAATATGTATAATAAATGATATTTTCATTTTTTAATAAAGTTTATGCATTTATTTTTAGGTTAACAAATTATAATGATTACTCCAAGCGTTTTCCGGCCATTTTTTCTCGCATCCAGCGGTTTTTAGAGGATGTTGAACACATAGCACTATGTTTTTTGTTTTTTTTTAGTAACTAACCCATAACACTATGTTGAAGGTGATTATAGTGGATACCAATATCTTCTAGTCCTCCAATCAATCCAAGTTTCATTGCTAAAACAAAATGTTATGTTTCTTGTGCGAAGAACCTGCTTTGGAGTAAGATTATAAAAAAATATATTATATAATCGGATATAAATACAAGTGAACAATTCAGAAAAACTTGGCACACAATTTACAATGGATCTATAAAAAAGATCGTGTTCCTGTTGTATATTCTAAGACCACTTTTGTGCCTGTTGAGATATAACCTGAAGACAACCCTAGAAGCCAGAGTAGAGTTTTTTCACGTATTTCGGTATTTGGTGTTAGAATCATCTGCCTTTACCTTAGGTATTTTAAAGTGGCTGCCCTATATTTGCACTTGGTGTAAGATTTGAGGGCATAAACTCAATGTTGACTTACAATACGGTTTAGAAGCAGTGGCATCAAGTCTTCCGCCGGAGAAGTGCACCGGGTTTACCATCACCAATATCGGGATGATTGCCTCCTTCATAAATACGGTGGCCGAGAGTATAGCGTTTTCCAATCGTTCTCTTTTGCGTCCACTCACCGTTGATGCGGTATTTAGAGGATGCTCGACCGTTGATACACATGGCACTATCCTAAAGGTTATTATATCAGATACCTCTCTCTTCAGTCCTCCGATTAACCCAACTGTTGTTGCAAAATCGGAACTTAGTCTTTATGCATCGGAGAAGATTGGGTCCAGAAATATGTTCTGTTTCTTGCGCCAAGAACCTGATTTTGAAGAAGAGAATATTATATTATCGGCTGGGAACATAAGCGAAGAATTCAGAGTCCCAGAAAGATTGGCTTGCAAGTTACAGCAAATCTATAGGAAAGATATCCATTCCAATGTCGTGTCCCTCTCTTACATTCCAAGACCACTGCTATGGCTGTTGAGATATAAGCAGAAGACAAAGCAGATTGTTTCACATACCTGGTGATAGAATCATGCTCATTTATCTTAGGTATTTTAGAGTGGCTGATGTTTGGGTTGAAGAGGTTGCACTTTTAGGGTGTAAGATTTTAGGTCATAAACTTAATGTTGATTTACAATACGGTTTAGCAACCGTGGCATCGAGCCTAGGAATGTGATACCGATGCATAGTTTTTCTTAAAATAGTTGAGTAAAATGCTTTTTACATTTTTGTAACACATACAATTATCACAATGTTGATATGATATCTCTTGTAACATCCACAATTATAATGCTTTACAATAAAATTTTGACATTTGTAACACACACAATAATGACATTTTTGTAACACCCACAATGGTAGGGTACGTCCACTACCACTCCCACATGGTAACATGCTCATATGGCCAGCTTGATTTTTGCGTTGCAGCTATTTCTTCTGAGAGACCATAGTGTATTTAATTTCAGCTTTCTGAAGAGCAGCAGTGTCACAGTTGAAGTAAGAAGGGTCATTTGGGTTATGCGATGTCCTCGCCTTAATCTAAATGCCAAATTGCAGCGTGATTCTTGGCCGAGAACGTCCATCAATGCAGTGGAAAGGCTTGAACTTTCCAGGCACTTAATTCATCTCCAACCGTATACATACTAGCTGCAAATTATCTGATTCCATTTCCTCTTGATCTCAAACCCTTCCCGAGGAGCAGGTGATCGAGCAGTCGCTTATATGATCAATGGGTTCTCAGGATACAGGGAAACTGCTACCCTTGTGAAAATTTCGGATGATAAACGAATCCTGGCTGGTCCGGATCCACTTCACTTTTCAGGATCCTACCAATAATCTTCAGAGTCAGCATTTGAATTCGTGTTGAAAACTAAGCGTCTGTATTCAGGGAGGGGTTTTAAGAGCTTCTTGGATCCCGAATTTCTTACTAGTTAATGCAGCATCCACCCGAGCCGCGAGATAGTGTTGTTGTTAATTCGCAGAGAAACGAGGAGGAGGAGGTCTCATTGGCGGTTTCTGCTTCATGTTTAAACTTGCAGGAGTCGGTGAAGATGAACCTAAGCCACCAATCCCACATTGGGTTTTGTTCATCATCATGCCTTGAGCAGCTTGCAATTGTGCTTCAAGTAACCTTGGGCCATGGCATGAACTTATGTGAAGTGAAACTGAGCTTGAAAGTTAGCAGAGCGTTGAGACTTGTGTTGTTGTTACTCGACATCGGTACTCAGAAGAAAACTAAAACTTCGTGAAATTGAAGAGACATATATAGATTATTATAAAAGGGAAAGGAAGGAATAGGAACAAGACAAGAAAAAGAAAAGAGAGAGATGGATTTGGTTCAGAAAAGGGGGCGGAATTGGTCAAAGCTTTCGGAGGATGTTCTGAGATTGGTTCTGGAACGGCTTAGGTACCCGGATTTTCATCGAGCAAGTGCGGTATGTTCAGGCTGGTATAGTGTTGGGAGAGAAAGTGTGCGGAAACCCAATTAGGTTCCGTGGCTGATTCTTTTCTCCGATCCAGCACAAACTAGACGCAGTTGCATCATGTACAATCCGCAGGAAGAAGAAAAGATTTATACAATGGATCGAGGTCTTGTTGTGGATCCTTGCCTGGCGAGTTGCGGCACCTGGCTCCTCATGTCAGACCCTCGGTTGAATATGTACCTTGTGAATGCGCTCACTCTGGAGAGGATTAGCCTAGCAGCTATCGAGTCCCAACGCGAAGAGCTCTTTGGAAGACAAACCGGAAGCAACAAATACGATGCTTGGCGTCATAATGCAAGCAAAGCCGAGAATCGCGGGTTCACGACCGATAAGGCAGTTTTGTGGATAGACGAGAAAACGAGGGACTACGTAGTTGCTTGGGTTTGGGGTGAAAACAGGTACACGGCTTCGTGCAAGAGAGGAGCCCGTGCCTGGCACCATGTTCCTCCTTTTATTTGGTGTCGTGATATGGTCCTCAAGGGCCACACACTCTACATGTTTATTGGCGACGATTGCGTCAGAATCTCGGATTTGTCTGGAGACTTGCCGACAAAAGCTGCCCGTCTGCTTCCGCTTCCTCCCTTTCGTTTCAACTTGGGAGTTCTCGGTCCTCCTCCGCACGCGGGTGTGTATTTCCCCAATTTTATCGATTGGTTCACCAACATTGTAGTCACCATCTCTGGCCATGTCTTGATGCTCGCCAGCGTTTTAAAACGTGACTTTACTTGGCATTTACGCGTCTACAAATTCAACTCTGCCAACAACGATTGGTAACAAACTGTTTTGCTCGGCGATCAGGCCATCATCTTGGATTTAGGTTCCACTGTGCTAGCCTCCTCAGACATCCACGGAATTACCCCAAATTCTATCAATTTTAGTGGCCTTCACCCGACTTCAAAGGATGTCTTCATCTTCAACCTCTCCTCCCACAAGCTTCAACGCCTCTCATCTTCTCCTCTTTCCTCCTTACCATTTTCTGATGCTCGCTGGCTCTTCCCAACTCCTCCTTAGTCCACGATTCAACTGTTATTGTTTTTTGTCATTGTTATCTACAAAAACGTGATACGAATATCCTTCCGGTTTCAAAGAATCAACGTGATGTAAAGATAAACTTGTATTATCGATTTGCAAAAACGTAATACAATGGGTTTGAGAGTTTACACGAAGGTCTCTCCTCCTCCTAACAACTTTTGACCAATTCACTTGATGACATTTAATACGGACTAATGATTGCATAAATACACCTGACGATCTTCTCCCATCCCAAGGTGCCTTGCTGTCATTCTTCTAGAACAATTCCCCCAACGGAAAGATTCCTTCTCATCCTCTCTCTTATTCTGCGACTACTAAAGACACTTCTCGTTAGCTCTTCCTCAGCCAAATGTGAAGTGGGCCTCGTCTTCTTATTCATTTGCCAGCCCGTCTCAAACCCGCTCTTTCCCCTTTCTCTCATAACGGTAAAGGATTGGCGGGACGCAATCTTCATACGTAACATTACTTCCCCCTTTGAAATCGACCTTGTCCGCAAGGTCGAACTCCGGGAATCATTGCTGTAAGGCTGATCTACACTCCCAGGAGCTCTCATAAGACGGCATGTCTTTCCATTGCACAAGCACCTCCGCCTGTCCTAAATGCGGGTTAATCCTCGCGTCCAAAACCTTCTCTGGCACTATCTCCAAAACCAAATCTGATGTAAGCTGCTGCGGGAGCGGTGATGGAGCAGCAGGTGTACCGACGACCTTCTTGAGTTGTGAGATGTGGAAGGTCGGGTGGATCTTCGCTTCAGCTGGCAGTTTCAAGCGATAAGCAACCTTTCCCACCCTAGCCTCAACCTCGTACGGACAGTAGAAACGAGCGGACAACTTCTCATTGCTACGTCTAGCTTGTGTTTGTTGTCTGTATGGTCGAATCTTCAACCACACCATCTCCCCTACTTCAAACTCAACCTCACGTCGATGACCATCGGCTTTCTGTTTCATCAACTGCTGCGCATGGAGAACGTGTTCCCGGAGAAGGCCAAGGACGCCGTCACGCTCCACCAGTTTCTGTTCCAAGTCGGCATTCGAAGTAGACCCGTTCTCATAGCGTAGCAGTGTCGGGGGATCCTGCCCATACACTGCTTTGAAAGGTGACATGTTGATAGCCGAGTGATACGAGGTGTTGTAGCAAAACTCTGACCAAGGCAGAAACCGCGCCCACTCCTTCGGTTTGTCCCCAGTGAAACAGCGCAGATACGTCGTAAGGCTCTGGTTGGTCACTTCAGTCTGACCGTCAGTCTGAGGGTGGTAGGCCGTTGTGAGACAGAGCGTTGTACCGGCCAAACAGAACAGTTCCCGCCAAAACTGACTTGTGAACACCCTGTCACGATCCGAGACAATTGTTCGAGGAAACCCGTGCAGCCTGACTATCTCCTGAATAAAAACCAGAGCCACCTCGGTTGCCGTGAAAGGATGCTTAAGTCCAATGAAATGAGCATATTTGGAGAGACGGTCCACAACGACGATAACTGAATTGAACCCCTTCAACTTTGGGAGCCCTTCCACAAAGTCCATCGCGATATCCTCCCAAATGCTCATTGGAATAGGCAGTGGCTGAAGCAAACCTCCAGGCGATAAAGTAGAGTACTTATTTCGCTGGCAGGTTGTACATTCAGCGACGAACCTTCTTATGTCCGTCATCATACCTGTCAAATAGAACAACTCCCCCACTCTCTTCTGTGTTTTAAGAACTCCTCCATGGCCGCCATTCGTCCCTCGTATAGCTCTTTCAATATCAAGGAAATCAATGGAGACTGCCGCGGCACTACTAACTTGCCCTGCCTTAGCAACCTTCCTTGCACCACCGTGTACTCCGGGTTGTTGTTGCACCTCTGCCTTGAGCTTACTCAGAACCTCATCACGGTCGACCTCACTACAGATTTCTTCCAGTTGGACCGCCGCCGGAATAGAGAGCAAGAGTAGCTCCGGCATTATCTTCTTTCTTGACAGGGCATCCGCCGCGTTGTTTTCCAATCCTGGTTTGTAATGAATGTCGAAGTCAAACCCAAGTATCTTGGTGAGCCACCGCTGAAACTCCATGTTGATTTCCCGCTGCTCCAGAAGAAATTTCAAGCTCTTCTGATCAGTCTGCACCACAAATCTTCGACCAAGCAAGTAGTGACGCCACTTTTGTATCGCAAACACCACGGCCATTAGTTCGCGCTCATACACTGACTTCAGCCGCTCCCTCTCCGTCAAAGCCTGACTGAAATATGCGATGGGACGCTGCTCGTGCATCAGCACTACCCCCAGTCCCGTGCCTGATGCGTCCGACTCCACCACAAACATCTTAGAGAAATCAGGGAGTGCAAGCACCGGTACCGTAGTCATAGCTAATTTGAGCTGCTCAAAAGCGATGGATGTCTCCGCCGTCCTTTTGAACTGATTCTTCCGCAACAACGCTGTCAGTGGCCTCGCCATATCTCCATACCCACGAACAAACTTACGATAGTATCCCGTCAACCCTAGGAACCCTCGAAGCTCCTTCACGTTTTTCGGTATCACCCATTCTACCATGGCTTTAAGCTTGTTATCCTCCGCTGCTACACCATCCGCGGAGATGACGTGGCCCAAATACTCAACCTGTCAACTCCCAAAAGTACACTTCTTCCGGTTGGCGTACAATTTCTGCTTCTGTAAAGCCTCCAGAACGTGTTGCAGGTGCTCTCTGTGCTCCGGTTCACTGCGGCTGTAAACCAGGATGTCATCAAAGAACACCAAAACAAATTTCCTGAGGAACGGGCGGAACACGTCGTTCATCAAGGACTGGAATGTCGCCGGTGCGTTGGAGAGCCCAAACGGCATGACGAGGAACTCGTAATGCCCGTCGTGGGTGCGAAAGGCGGTCTTGGGCACGTCCTCCGCCTTCACCAGGATTTGGTGATAGCCCGAGCGCAAATCCAATTTGGAGAACACCGTCGCACCGTGCAACTCGTCGAGTAATTGGTCTATCATGGGGATGGGATAACTATCTGGGACAGTCACCTTATTCAGTGTCCTGTAGTCGACGCAGAACCTCCAGCTGCCGTCCTTCTTCCTTACCAAGAGCACCGGACTGCCACTCTCCTGTATGATTCATGCCGCCAACATCATCGCCACTTGTTTCTCAATCTCCGTCTTCTGCGCCTGTGGATAGCGAAACAGACGCACGCTCACCGGACTGGCCCCAGCAGCCAGGGTAATGGTGTGCTCTTTCCCCCGGGAAGGTGGTAACCCTTGGGGTTCACTAAAGACCCCTTCATACTCAGTCAACAACGTCACCAGACCTTCCGGCACCTCTCCTGACTCAAGGTCACATTTCTGCATCCCGCAGTATTCCACAATCATCCCTTCCCCTCCATCCTCCACTGTCTTCCAAAGTGCTTTCAAGGAAATCGCCGAATTACAGAGACTCGGATCTCCTTGAATCGTAACCCATTCTCCACCGACCATAAACTTCATCCGCTGTAATTTCCAATTACATTTCGTTTCACCCCGCGTTTCTAGCCACTGACACCCCAGAACCACGTCAGCCGTTCCTAGGGAAAGAGGCAGGAGGCTCGTGATGATTCGACATCTCTGCATTTCGATCTTTACGTTCCTGTACAGACCTTTTCCCTTCACCGTGATACCTCCTCCAGTTAGCACCCCATACTTCCCCGACTCTTCCGGGATGAGACCCAACTCCTTCAACATAGACTCACTCACGAAATTGTGAGTAGCCCCACTATCGATCATAATCACCATTGGTTTCCCTTCAAGCTTTCCCAACAGCTTTATCGTATGGGGGAGACGAGATTCCGGCGATCGATTTAAGTGACAGAGCGGCCAACTCGGTTGTCTCCAACGCCTCTTCCTCGTAGACCCCTGGATCCAATAGTTCCTCCGTACCATCCTCCAGCACCACTAACACCGACAACTCCTTCTTCCCGCAAGTGTGAGGATAGACGAATTTATCGTCGCATTTGAAGCACAAATTGTCCGCTTTCCATTTTGCTACCTCCGCCGGCGTCTATCGGCGAAAAAGGCGGCTTCAAGCGATTGTGCGGAGGTGTCTTGACTCCCGTACCCTTAGACGACGTCGTCTGGCTACCTAGGTGATTAATGGATTTGGGCCTGACCGCATTAGGCCCACCTCCATTATGTGGCCCACCTTTGTACCCAACCCACGGCGTTTGTTCCGACGAACCTTTCGACGCTCGGTCCGACCCTCTCTTCATCGGCGTTGCGCGGAAATCCTCCGATTCGTCCCATTCCTCTACTCGTCTCGCCGCTCATTATCTTTTCGAGCCCTCGGGGGCCAAACATCTGCATCCCTGCTCGAATCTGTGGGTTCAATCCGATCCTGAAGGCCATTTCCAGAACGTCCTTGGTCAACCCCGGGGCGTTCAACGCGATCCCGATAAACTCCTTACAGTAGGCCTTAACCGACCTTTCTTGTTTCAATGTCATCAATCGCTCGCAGGCGCTCGAGTCGAAACCCTCCGTGAACTGTGCCAGCACTCTGCTCTTCAGCTGGCTCCAGCTGACGAATGGATTCCGCTCTCGCTCCCATCGATACCACAGCAAAGCCTCGTCATCAAAACACATCCGGACTGCTCGTAACTTCTCCTCCTCTGTGAAACTTCCCAACTCAAAGTACTGCTCGACCCGCAACACCTAACTTTCTGCATTCTCCCCATCGAAGACGGGAACCTCGATCTTCCTCGTCAACGGATCACCGCGGTCTGTTTCCGTTAACTGCGTTTTTGATCCCATCGGAGTCGCCTCTCCCATCTTCTCCGTAGTCGTGACCACTGTCGCTGCGCTCGATGATGATCCTTCCTGACCGGTGATCGTTGCTGATCTCGGCTCGCTCACCTCCGTCTGTTTCCCGGTCCCTGTGACTGTCACCGACCCGATCACAGGTTCCTCGACAAGCTGCTTCTTCGTCTCTATCTCGTTCAAGTGTTGCTCCAAACGATCAAGGACATTCAGCTTCCCCATTTGCTGCCGCATCTCCTCGATGCTCTTCTCCAACACCTTGATCCGCTCCGCGTCCCTTTGTAGCGCCTCCACTGCTCGCATCACCTTAGTCTTTGGCGCCATTCCCAGGTCCGATCGTACGTTGCTCTGATACCAATTTGATACGAATATCCTTCCGGTTTCAAAGAATCAACGTGATGTAAAGATAAACTTGTATTATCGATTTGCAAAAACGTAATACAATGGGTTTGAGAGTTTACACGAAGGTCTCTCCTCCTCCTAACAACTTTTGACCAATTCACTTGATGACGTTTAATACAGACTAATGATTGCATAAATACACCTGACGATCTTCTCCCATCCCAAGGTGCCTTGCTGTCATTATTCTAGAACAATTCCCCCAACGGAAAGATTCCTTCTCATCCTCTCTCTTATTCTGCGACTACTAAAGACACTTCTCGTTAGCTTTTCCTCAGCCAAATGTGAAGTGGGCCTCGTCTTCTTATTCATTTGCCAGCCCGTCTCAATCCCGCTCTTTCCCCTTTCTCTCATAACGGTAAAGGATTGGCGTGACGCGATCTTCATACGTAACAAAACGCCATGACTACTTAACCATTAACGCTATGTGTCAATGATTGGCCAACATGTGATGTTTTTTTAAGAATCTTTTCTCTAGTTATGTCGTTCAGACACTGAGACCAGCAGAGGTTGAACAGTTGTGGCAAATGGGAGCATGTAGTTCAAATCATCACCTTTTGCGCTAAAGGTCTGATTGATCTTGCCATCTTCACCGCATGTCCGGTATCAGGCAGTTCAAGTGAAGTAAACCTATCGCGCTGTCCCTTCCAGGGAGTGTACTGTTCTGATCCAGCAACACAAACGCGCTAGAGCTTGCATTTGAGTTTTTCGATAAGTTTAATGGTGGTGATTCCAATCCTGGATTTTCCAGAAAATCAGCATATCAAAATTCATAAACTTTAGCCTTATCAACAACCGGATCCTAGTAGAAATGGCAAAATTTTGAGTCTTGAAGATGAATGTACAAAACAAAATCCGTGGAACGAAACCAAAAACAAAGATAAACATTGCATAACTGCTTAAGCATTTGATTAGTACAAGAGGAGAACCAAAAAAAAAAGACCCATATCAAATATGCAGTAACTTCTTCTCTTCATCAACAGATATATTTTTAGTCATAGACAATGATCATCTCTAATTTACTGTTCTTGTTCATCTCAACTTCAAACCTTTTACTTCTTTTCAATCTGTTTCTGCATCACTTTCATCAATTGCCCTTCCCAGTCAGAGACAGCCTCTTCTCCATTCGAAACCTGACCAAATCAAAAGCCTTATCAGTAACAAATGCTTCTTTGTATTGGAAGCAATATCAACAAAACTGTTATCGAACCTCAAATATCAATCATGTTGGTGGAACCACGCTTAGAGCTTCGACACATATACGAGCAGCGTCTTCCTTGCTTATGCTTTCTTTGGCTGCAGCACCCTGCTTTTCATTTCACAACAATGTCGTTGAAACTAATCGGTGAAGTTCAACATATGTTTTTGTCTTGATATCAATTCTTAGATGACTCTCTACCGCCCTAAAGTTGAATCCTTGGCTCCCTCCAGGACTGTCCTCCAGCTTCCCTGTTCTGATGATTGTATAAGGTACATTCGAAGATATAACGGCGTTCTCGTCTCCCTCGGCTAGTTTTTTCGCCTTGTTATTCATCATAGCTTGAATCCCGCCGCTGCTTTCATAAACAGACAACTGCAGCTTCATTAAACCATGATCTCACAGACACAAAGCGTACCAAAGGAAGTTTCCACTTACAAATTTGCAAGAGAGAGCTAATAACTGTCCCAGAGATTCCCAGAGATCTGCAGGATTTTCTTTCGTGATATATTCATCCTTTAGAACATCATGGATGTGATGACATAAAAATATCATAGCTTTAGCCTTTTCCTCATCTGATGTCGTTTCTGACTTATCAATAGTCTCAAGAAGCTCTTTTCCTTTGAGATGCCTTTTTGCAGCTACTGCCCATGTCATATAGTCTTCCCAGAAATATCAAGGGCAGTAATCTCAAGCTTCGCCAAGTTTGACATGATGACTATATAATAAAACATATATATATATATATGATAAGAAAATCAATTTAGAAGGTATAACCTTCTATATTTAATATTCAAAGAGATAAAGCCTTTAACTAAATTGAAATGAAAGAATGAGTTTAGTGTTATCTTTAAACTAGAAGAACGGACAAAGTAACGATCGGTCTTCAAAGTATATGAACGGATAGAGAGGCGATCGTGCTGATAACGTGTTGTGAATAAATACTCTCTTGTGTATAAACCATACTCTAACAAGATATATGTGTGTGTGTATAAGAAAGATCAAAGATCAAAAAGAGTTTAAGAAGAGGAAGAAATGAACAAGAAGAGAATAGCTTTAGAGAAAAGAGAAAGAGATAGCTCAAAGCTTTTCTTATACTTATAGTTTCTTCACATGAAGGCTTATCTTCTTACAAAAAGTTTTGTGACCTATTTATAGTGTTTAGGAAACTTAGAAACTAAGCTATCTATGATGAGTCATACAACACATGTTTCTTGATTGCAAAGACACTTGTACACTTAGAATCTTTGCTTAGTGTTGTACACTTGGAAGCTAACCAAGTGTGCTTAGTGTTGTACACTTGAAAGCTAACCAAGTGAGCTTAGTGTCTATGATGGTTACTCATCATTTTACAACAAGAAGGAGAATTTTTTTTTATGAAAAATCGGGTTGAAATTGAGGTTAATGTGTTGGAACCTGGGTTAAAGGGTTGGAACCTGGGTTAACAGGTTTAAATCTGGATTGATTTTTATTTGGTTTCCCAAACTGAAATCAAGCCCAACTCATTAAAGACTATTCCGTAAATAGTGTCTCGTGCGCAGCTATAAAAAGCCACCCTTTCAAGTAAGAGATTGCTTTTGGCAGCTCACAGATCGAGTCATTATCTCTCATGTCCCTCACTCACTAAAGTCAATCACAAATGTCCCAGTTTAATCTAACATATCTCTCTCAATATTAAATTACAAAAATAACATTACTATATTAATAAAATAAAAAATAAAAATAAAAATAAAAAACGAGAATTGCGATTGGAGCGTTTGGCTCTCTCTCTCTTCCCCGCGTTTCGGTATCTCTCTCCTCTCTCTCTTCTCATCCCGCGCGTTTGCTCTCTCGCTCCTCTCTTCTCCCGTACTCTCTCTCTCTCTTGTCGGAATCTAGCTTTTCTTGTCGGAATCTCCTTCTCTTCCGTCTCCATTCCGATTTTGTTGCTGCCGCCCCCTCGTCGACTTAATCTAGGACTTCAACGAATCTAAAATCGAGGTCTGTTCTTGTTCATAGATAATTGTTGTACTTTGAATAAATCAGAGAGTTATGCACATTGGGTGATTAACAATGCAATTATGGGTCAAGTAGTACTCTGCAATGGCAAAGAACGTAATGCAGGTGTTGAATCGAAGCGAACCGTAAGTAGATTAGAAAAGTGTGAGGAGCATAGTTGAAATAAACTCCAAATGGATCTCCGCCGATTGTACAACTGGGTATAACTAGTATAACTGATGAAGATAGTATAACTAGGAAAACTAGGTATAACTAGGTATACGTAGAACATTTGGTATTACTACAAAATGAAATTGCATCTTTAAAAATCAAACGTTGTGTTTTATATCACGGTTTATGGGTCATTATGTGTTATATTTGACAATTAATTGCAGTGATCTATTAAAAGTGGTTTACCTCAAAACCGTCAAACTTGGTACAACTGGTATTTCTAAGTAATGTAATAATGTATTACTGTGTAAAACTAGTAATACTGATTGAGTTTTTGCATTGTTTTGGCAGGATACTATGGGCAAACACGTGAACATACATTTCAAATACAAAAGTATCATGTACAGTTTATTGGTGAAGACTTCAATGGAGGAGATAACACTATCGATAGTAGAAGCTATGATATGCAAGAAGTTTGGGTTAGATGAAAAAACGGTTGAATTGAAATTCAGTTACATTCCGCTGCTGGTGGGATGCGAAGAATATCTTACTGTTGCTGATACTGATGATCTTGTTGTTTATCTAAACACAATTGATAACAACGGCTGTAGATGTATTTTGCATGTAGAGGTCACGACTTCCTCAAAACCGCCCACCGCACAATTTTCTAGAGCGGAGAAGGAAAGTTCTTTTGGTGTAAACTATGAAGCGAATGGAGAACATGATGATGAAAATGGAGCTAATGCCCTGGCTATATATGTAGGCAACAGAGAAACAAAACAAGAAGAGGAGGCAGAACAACAAGAAGAGGCGATGGAAGAGGATGATGATACATGCGAGGGTAACAGTATAGATAGGTCGTATAGGCACGATGATGAATATGATGTGGCAGCTGTTGTAGAATCTAGTCAGTATACTGAGCCATGGGAAGACGGTTTGGGTGTCACTTTACTTCAAGAGTTCCCAAATAAGAAGGCAGTGCAGCGATTGGTGGATAGAACTGCATTTGAGAATTCTTTTGGTTTTGTGTTAGTG